>JAWPHD010014711.1:0-59547 GCA_037043455.1 Cyrtodaria siliqua | reverse complement strand
ATAGGCACAACTAGAAATCATACCAATGCATCCTGCTGTTGCTTCAAATCCAATAAGGATTGAAAAAACGTATATTAAAAAAAATATATTAAACAAAAAAAAAAAAAATGAAATGGAATAAAATCAAAAAATAATCAAAAACAAGAAATATCACTGTAAGTGATGAATGCCCCCAAGTGTCTTTTGACCTCAAGTATGACCTTGACCTTGGAGCCATGGACCTGGATTTTGTGATCGACACGTCGTTTGGTTGTGGTGAGCACTTGTGCCAAGTTATTTGAAAATCCGTCCAGGCATGCAAAAGTTATTGACCGGACACAACTTGACTTTTGACCTCCAAGTGTGACCTTGACCTTGAAGATCTGGGTTTTGCACGCTACACATCATCTTGTTATGATGATCAGTTGTGCCAAGTTATTTAAAAATCCCTGCAGTGGTTGTGACGTTACGGTCCGGACACGAAATTGCGTACCAGTTTTTTACCTATAAACTTCAAGTGTAACCTTGACCTTTGAGATACGGATCTGGGTTTTGCGCGCGACACATCGTCTTGTTATGGTGATCACTTGTGCCCAGTTATTTAAAAATCCCTCCACGGGTTGTGACGTTACGGTCCGGACACGAAATTGCGTACTTGTTTTTGACCTATGAACTTCAAGTGTGACCTTGACCTTTGAGGTACGGACCTGGGATTTGCGCGCGACACATCGTCTTGTTATGGTGATCACTTGTGCCAAGTTATTTAACAAGAGCTGTCGGAGAACAGCGCAGCTCGACTATTCGATTTTTTAGAGAATAATAAATTATTAGCTAGTAATATACCAATCAGAAAACAAGGCTACAACTATGTGGGGTGGGGTTGGGAGCACAACATAACTATGTGTAAGAACTGACCAAAACTACACAGAAATATGTAAAAAACAAGAAAAAAAAACAAATTCGAGTTTTGAGTGGGAGGGGTAGGGGGGGGGGGGGGGGGGGGGGGGTCCATATGTGTAAGAATGGACTAAAACAACAAAGAAATATGTAAACAAAAACAAAATACAGTTTCAATTTGGGGGGTTGGGGAGGGGGGGTGGGGGTTGCAACATATATGTGTAAGAATTGACTAAAACAACACAGAAATATGTAAAAAAAAAAAAAAAAATAGATTTTCATGTGGGGGTGGGGTGGGGGGGGGAGCGGGGGTGAGAGGCGGGAGTGGTTGGTGGGGAGGGGGCAACATATATGTGTAAGAATTGACAAAAGCAACACAGAAATATGTAAAAAAATATATATATAAAAAAAGTTTCAAGGGTGGGGGGTGAGGGGGGAGAGGCGGCGATGGGGGGAGGGGGGAGAGGTGTGTGTGTGTGTGTGTGGGGGGGGGGGGGGGGGGGGCAGCAACATTTACGTGTAAGAATTGACAAAAGCAACACAGAAATATGTAAAAATATATATAGTTTCAAGTGGGGGTGGGGTGGGGGATGTTGCGCGGGGGTGAGAGGCGGGAGTGGGTTGGGGTGTGGGGTGGGGAGGGGGCAACATATATGTGTAAGGGGGTGAGTGGGTGAGAGGCAGGGGTGGGGGAGGGTTGCAACATATATGTGTAAAAATTGACTAAAACAACACAGAAATATGTAAAAAATTAAAAAATAAAATTTAAAAAAAATGGGTGGAGGGGAGTGCGGGCGGGGGTAGGGGGTGGGGGGAGGAAGGAGCCCATGCCCCAATATGAGTGAAGTAATAAGATGCATAATCCTATAACAAATCCCAAACCAAAATTATAGATATATACATGCTTACACGCAAACCTAAATCTGCCTTTATTGCACATTTTATGGGCCATCACAATTTGGGTTCCATGGGAGCCCAGAATTTGCAGAAGACAAAATTACTTATCCAACCCTTTACAACATACTATAAGGAAATCAATTCCAAAATTTAGTTCAGCTAGGACAAGAAATGTAAGAGATATAGACCTGTAAACACAGCTTACACGCAAAATTTGATGTGTAACAGACATATTTTAAGGGATTTAGAATTTGGGTTCCATGGGAGCCCAGGGGTTACAGGAACCAAAATTACTTAAGCAGCCCTTACGATAATGCTATAAGGGAGCTAATGGCCAAATTTGGTTGTGCTAGGGTAAGAATTGTGAGATAGACTTGTAAACACAGCTAACACGCAAAATTTGATGTGAAATGGGGCTATCATAATTTGGGTTCCATGGGTTACAGGAACCAAAATTGCTTATGCAGCCCTTAAGATAATGCTATAAGGAAGGCCATGAACAAATTATTTGGTTGTGCTAGGATAAGAAATGTAAGAAATATAGACTTGTAAACACAGCTTACACGCAAACCTTGATGTGGGACGCCGACGCCGGGGTGATTACATAAGCTCTCTTATTCTTCGAATAGTCGAGCTAAAAATCCCTGCAGGGGTTGTGACGTTACGATCCGGACACGAAATTGCGTACCTGTTTTTGACCTATAAACTTCAAGTGTAACCTTGACCTTTGAGGTACGGATCTGAGTTTTGCGCGCGACACATCGTCTTGTTATGGTGATCACGTGTGCCCAGTTATTTAAAAATCCCTAAAGGGGTTGTGACGTTACGGTCCGGACACGAAATTGCGTACCTGTTTTTGACCTATGAACTTCAAGTGTGACCTTGACCTTTGAGGTATGGACCTGGGTTTGCGCGCGACACATCGCCTTGTTATGGTGATCACTTGCGCCAAGTTAATTAAAAATCCTTGCAGGGGTTTTGAAGGTACAGTCCGGACACGAAAAGCGGAATGACGGACAGACAGACAGAATCCGGACGGACGGACAGTGCTATTACTAGAAATATTTCAAATTAAAAAAAAAATAAAAAAATCAAAAAATCAAAAAAAAAATCAATAAATCAATTACATGAAGGGCGTTTTTCAAAAATGCAATACCTAATATTGGTTTTTACTTTACCGTATGTATGTTTCTTGACTAGTAATTTCCATGCTACACAGGTCGTATATCTGGTGTTAGTCAAACTTTGTGAAGATTGCCGAGTTGTACTGGGGAAGGTCGCATAATAGATCGTCCATTTGGGTAACAGATTGCTATGGCTTGTGTGACCGTTTGTTGGCCGTTTATTTTAAACAAGAGGTCAATGACCTTGAAACTCTACTGATAGATTTTGATATCTAGATCAGCGTTCCTGTGAAGTTTCATAACAAGAGGTCAATGACCTTGAAGCTCTACTGATTGATTTTGATTTCAGGAAGTAGTTGCTACAAACTTGTTTTTTGAAAATCTATTTTTAGCCGTTGCGGCCATCTTGAATTTCCGGCCGACCTGAAATTTTGCTAGGATCAATTAGACATCAAGAGCAACAGTCCTGTGAAGTTTCATGAAAATCCGTCAAGTAGTTTCAGAGGAGTAGTCGCTACAAGTTTTCATTATATAACTCTATGTAAACAAAGATGGCCGCTGACAGCCATGTTTAACATTGAATCAAAATAATGTTCGACTCAGATAACCATCATGTCATGCTGATCATTTTAGAAAAAGTCCCATATCAATATCTCTTATAGTTTTGAAGAAGTAGTCCCTACAAACTTATTTTTTGAAAATCTATTTTTAGCCATGGTGGCCATCTTGAATTTCAAACCGACATGAAATTTTGCTAAGATCAATTAGACATCAAGAGCAACATTCCTGTAAAGTTTCATGAAAATCCGTCAAGTAGTTTCAGAGGAGTAGTCGCTACAAGTTTTCTTTATATAACTCTATGTAAACAAAGATGGCCACTGGCAGCCATGTTTAACGTTGAATCAAAACGATTTTCGACAAGGACCAACATCATGTCATGCTGATCATTTTAGAAAAAGTCCCATATCAATATCCCTTAGATTTTTCAAGAAGTAGTCACTACAAACTTGTTTTTTAACAAGAGGTCAATGACCTTGAAGCTCTACTGATCGATTTTGATTTCAGGAAGTAGTCGCTACAAACTGTTTTTTTGAAAATCTATTTTTAGCTGTGGTGGCCATCTTGAATTTCCGGCAGACCTGAAATTTTGCTAGGATCAATTAGACATTAAGAGCAACATTCCTGTGAAGTTTCATGAAAATCCGTCAAGTAGTTTCAGAGGAGTAGTCGCTACAAGTTTTCATTATATAACTCTTATGTAAACAAAGATGGCCACTGACAGCCATGTTTAACATTGAATCAAAATAATGTTCGACCCGGATAACCATCATGTCATGCTGATCATTTTAGAAAAAGTCCCATATCAATATCTCTTATAGTTTTCAAGAAGTAGTCGCTACAAACTTATTTTTAACTGTGGCGGCCATCCTGAATTTCCGGCCAACCTGAAATTTTTCTAGGATCAACTAGACATCAAGAGCAACATTCCTGTGAAGTTTCATGAAAATCCGTCAAGTAGTTTCAGAGGAGTAGTCGCTACAAGTTTTCATTATATAACTCTATGTAAACAAAGATGGCCACTGGCAGCCATGTTTAATGTCGAATCAAAATAATGTTCGACTCGGATAACCATCATGTCATGCTGATCATTTTAGAAAAAGTCCCATATCAATATCACTTATAGTTTTCAAGAAGTAGTCGCTACAAACTTATTTTTTAAAAATCTATTTTTAACTGTGGCAGCCATCTTGAATTTCTGGCCGATCTGAAATTTTGCTAGGATCAATAAGACATTAAGAGCAACATTCCTGTAAGGTTTCATGAAAATCCGCCAAGTAGTTTTAGAGGAGTAGTCGCTACAAGTTTTTACTATATGACTCTATGTAAACAAAGATGGCCGCTGGCAGCCACGTTTAACGTCGAATCAAAACAATTTTTGGTAAGGACCAACATCATGTCATGCTGATCATTTTAGAAAAAGTCCCATATCAATATCACTTATAGTTTTCAAGAAGTAGTCGCTACAAACTTGTATTTTGAAAATTTATTTTTAGCCGTGGCGGCCATCTTGAATTTCCGGCCGACCTGAAATTTTGCTAGAATCAATTAGACATCAAGAGCAACATTCCTGTGAAGTTTCATGAAAATCCGTCAAGTAGTTTCAGAGGAGTAGTCGCTACAAGTTTTCATTATATAACTCTATGTAAACAAAGATGGCCGCTGGCAGCCATGTTTATCGTCAAATCAAAACGATTTTCGACAAGGACCAACATCATATCATGCTGATCATTTTAGAAAAAGTCCCATATCAATATCACTTATAGTTTTCAAGAAGTAGTCGCTACAAACTTGTATTTAAAAAATCTATTTTTAGCTTTGGCGGCCATCTTGGATTTCACATCAACATGAATTTTTGCTAGGATCAACTAGACTTCATTGGCAACATTTTTGTAAAGTTTTATGAATATCCATCCAGTAGTTTCAGAGGAGTAGTCACTACAAATAAAAGTTAACGGACGGACAGACGGACGGACAGACAGACGGACGGACGGACGACGGACGCCGCACCACGGCATAAGCTCTGCTGATCTCTGATCAGTAGAGCTAAAAACCTATTTTTAGATTTGGCGGCCATCTTGGATTTCATATCAACATGAATTTTTCAAAGGATCAACTAGACTTCATGGGCAACATTTCTGTAAAGTTTCATGAATATCCATCCAGTAGTTTCAGAGGAGTAGTCGCTACAAATAAAAGTTTACGGACAGACAGACGGACAGACGGACGGACGGACAGACGGACGACGGACGCCGCACCACGGCATAAGCTCTGCTGATCTCTGATCAGTAGAGCTAAAAACCTATTTTTAGATTTGGCGGCCATCTTGGATTTCATATCAACATGAATTTTTCAAAGGATCAACTAGACTTCATGGGCAACATTTCTGTAAAGTTTCATGAATATCCATCCAGTAGTTTCAGAGGAGTAGTCGCTACAAATAAAAGTTTACGGACGGACAGACGGACAGACGGACGGACGGACAGTTGGACGACGGACGCCGCACCACGGCATAAGCTCTGCTGATCTCTGATCAGTAGAGCTAAAAACCTATTTTTAGATTTGTCGGCCATCTTGGATTTCACATCTACATGAATTTTTGCTAGGATCAACTAGACTTCATGGGCAACATTTCTGTAAAGTTTCATGAATATCCATCCAGTAGTTTCTGAGGAGTAGTCGCTACAAATAAAACTTTACGGACAGACGGACGGACGGACGGATGGACAGACATAAGCTATGCTGATCTCTGATCAGTCGAGCTAAAAACAAAATTAAAAAATAAATAAAAAATTACAATATAAAACAAGATGTCAATGACCTTGAAGCTCTAATAATGAATGAAAAAATGGTGTTTTACGGCACGTCGACACATAAATAGGTCATATTGTGCGCAAAAAATTATGAAAATGAAGTATTAATTAAACATTAATGTAAATATATTAAGATAAAACTATTAAAAATAAAATTAAAATAAGGGATGATAAGGTGTAATATAAACTATGTATGTAAATCAATAAATGCCCGGCAACGGGTATATAAACAAGTAAATATATATAAGAACACATTACAATGATTTATATAGTCTGATCTCTTTCAGGAAATCTAAAACAAGACTAAAATCTACAGTATCAAATAACTCTTTCATAGTATTAACATTGTAGTACCTTTGACGCATAGGATCAAGGTCTACACATTCCAATAAGATGTGTTTGACCGTTAACGGTGCAAAGCAGGGTATACATTCCGGTAATTGCTCACCTTGTAATAAATATGAATGAGTATAACGTGTGTGCCCTATCCTGCACCGGGCTAGGACACCGATTGATTTTGATTTCAGGAAGAAGTCGCTACAAACTTGTTTTTTTGAAAAATTATTTTAAGCCGTGGCGGCCATCTTGAATTTCCGGCCTACCTGAAATTTTGCTAGGATCAATTAGACATCAAGAGCAACATTCATGTGAAGTTTCATGAAAATCCGTCAAGTAGTTTCAGAGGAGTAGTCGCTACAAGTTTTCATTATATAACTCTATGTAAACAAAGATGGCCGCTGACAGCCATGTTTAACATCGAATCAAAAGATTTTTGACAAGGACCAACATCATGTCATGCTGATCATTTTAGAAAAAGTCCTTGAAGCTCTACTGATTGATTTTGATTTCAAGAAGTAGTCGCTACAAACTTGTATTTTGAAAATCTATTTTTAGCCATGGCTGCCATCTTGAATTTCTGGCCGACCTGAAATTTTGCTAGGATCAATAAGACATCAAGAGCAACATTCGTGTGAAGTTTCATGAAAATCCGTCAACTAGTTTCAGAGGAGTAATCGCTACAAGTTTTCATTATTTAACTCTATGTAAACAAAGATGGCCACTGGCAGCCATGTTTAAGGTCGAATCAAAATAATGTTTGACTCGGATAACCATCATGTCATGCTGATCATTTTAGAAAAAGTCCCATATCAATATCACTTATAGTTTTCAAGAAATAGTCGCTACAAACTTACTTTTTAAAAATCTATTTTTAGCTGTGGCGGCCATCTTGAAATTCTGACCGATCTGAAATTTTGCTAGGATCAATTAGACATTAAAGGGAATGTAGCGACACAGCCAAACAAACTCTATTATTGAAAGTTCTGAAAAACTTAGAAAAAGGTGAAAGAATTATCAAAATCGGATGATGGACTAAAAAGATATGACCATTTACAGGTTGTTCTAAAACGAATACCGGTATGGGAGCCGCCATTTTTAGAACTATGACATCATAGTTCCGTATTACCATATATGGAATATTGATAAATATCATTTAAAACGAAGAAAATCACTGCAAATGAATAAAAACAAGAGGTCAATGACCTTGAAGCTCTACTGATTGATTTTGTTTTCAGGAAGAAGTCGCTACAAACTTGTTTTTTGAAAATCTATTTTTAGCAGTGGTGGCCATCTTGAATTTCCGGCCGACCTGAAATTTTGCTAAGATCAATTAGACATCAAGGGAAACATTCCTGTGAAGTTTCATGAAAATCCGTCAAGTAGTTTCAGAGGAGTAGTCGCTACAAGTTTTCATTATATAACTCTATGTAAACAAAGATGGCCGCTGGCAGCCATGTTTAACGTCGAATCAAAACGATTTTCGACAAGGACCAACATCATGTCATCCTGATCATTTTAGAAAAAGTCCCATATCAATATCTCTTATAGTTTTCAAGAAGTAGTCGCTACAAACTTATTTTTTAACAAGAGGTCAATGACCTTGAAGCTCTACTGATTGATTTTGTTTTCAGGAAGAAGTCGCTACAAACTTGTTTTTTGAAAATCTATTTTTAGCAGTGGCGGCCATCTTGAATTTCCGGCCGACCTGAAATTTTGCTAGGATCAATTAGACATCAAGAGCAACATTCCTGTGAAGTTTCATGAAAATCCGTCAAGTAGTTTCAGAGGAGTAGTCGCTACAAGTTTTCATTATATAACTCTATGTAAAAAAAGATGGCCGCTGGCAGCCATGTTTAACGTCGAATCAAAACGATTTTCGACCCGGATAACCATCATGTCATGCTGATCATTTTAGAAAAAGTCCCATATCAATATCTCTTATAGTTTTCAAGAAGTAGTCGCTACAAACTTATTTTTTAAAAATCTATTTTTAGCCGTGGCGGCCATCTTGAATTTCCGGCCGACTGAAATTTTGCTAGGATCAATTAGACATCAAGAGCAACATTCCTGTGAAGTTTCATGAAAATCCGTCAAGTAGTTTCAGAGGAGTAGTCGCTACAAGTTTTCATTATATAACTCTATGTAAACAAAGATGGCCGCTGGCAGCCATGTTTAACGTCGAATCAAAACGATTTTCGACAAGGACCAACATCATGTCATGCTGATCATTTTAGAAAAAGTCCCATAGCAATATCCCTATGAGTTTTCAAGAAGTAGTCGCTACAAACTTGATTTTTAAAAACCTATTTTTAGATTTGGCGGCCATCTTGGATTTCACATCTACATGAATTTTTGCTAGGATCAACTAGACTTCATGGGCAATATTTCTGTAAAGTTTCATGAAAATCCATTCAGTAGTTTCAGAGGAGTAGTCGCTACAAAAAAAAAGTTAACGGACAGACGGACAGACGGACGGACAGACGGACGGACGACGGACACCGCACCACGGCATAAGCTCTGCTGATCTCTGATCAGTAGAGCTAAAAATCTATTTTTTAGCCGTGGCGGTCATCTTAAATTTCCGGCCGACCTGAAATTTTGCTAGGATCAATATCAAGAGCAACATTCCTGTGAAGTTTCATGAAAATCCGTCAAGTAGTTTCAGAGGAGTAGTCGCTACAAGTTTTCATTATATAACTCTATGTAAACAAAGATGGCCGCTGGCAGCCATGTTTAACGTCGAATCAAAACGATTTTCGACAAGGACCAACATCATGTCATGCTGATCATTTTAGAAAAAGTCCCATAGCAATATCCCTTAGAGTTTTCAAGAAGTAGTCGCTACAAACTTGTTTTTTAAAAACCTATTTTTAGATTTGGCGGCCATCTTGGATTTCACATCTACATGAATTTTTGCTAGGATCAACTAGACTTCATGGGCAACATTTCTGTAAAGTTTCATGAAAATCCATTCAGTAGTTTCAGAGGAGTAGTCGCTACAAAAAAAAAGTTAACGGACGGACAGACGGACGGACGACGGACACCGCACCATGGCATAAGCTCTGCTGATCTCTGATCAGTAGAGCTAAAAATTACTGGTGATATCATTATTGCCATTAAGTATTACATATTTTTCATACAGACTACAGCTGATGTCATCTTTTCCCTATAAATCCATTTTTAGAACTATGACGTCATAGTTCCATGTTACCATATATGGATAATTGATAAATATCATTTAAAACGAAGAAAATCACTGCAAATGGATGATTTTTTTACTGGTCATATAAAGCATTATTGCCATTAAGTATTACATATTTTTCATACAGTTGCTGTCATTTTTTCCATTTAAATCAGTAAATTTTCATATTTGTAAATATTCCATATATGGTCATTTAGAACCGTGATGTCATAGCTCCCAAAATGGCCGCTTCCATATCAGTTTCAACAGAAACTTCAAATGATCACATCTTTGTTTATCATCCGATTTTGATAATTCTTTCACCCTTATTCAAGTATTCCAAAACTCTCAACAATAAAGATGGTTTGGCTGTGTCGCTACATACCCTTTAAGAGCAACTTTCCTGTAAAGTTTCATGAAAATCCGCCAAGTAGTTTCAGAGTAGACGCTACAAGTTTTTACTATATAACTCTATGTAAACAAAGATGGCTGCTGACAGCCATGTTTAACATCGAATCAAAAGATTTTTGACAAGGACCAACATCATGTCATGCTGATCATTTTAGAAAAAGTTCCATATCAATATCACTTAAGAGTTTTCAAGAAGTAGTCGCTACAAACTTGTTTTTTAAAAACCTATTTTTACATTTGGCGGCCATCTTGGATTTCACATCAACATGATTTTTTGCTAGGATCAACTAGACTTCATGGGCAACATTTCTGTAAAGTTTCATGAAAATCCATTCAGTAGTTTCAGAGGAGTAGACAGACGGACGACGGACACCGCACCACGGCATAAGCTCTGCTGATCAGTCGAGCTAAAAAAAGAAAGTCATAAAATCTAAAAGTTTGGCAAAGTGAGGCCCTATCATAAGACGAGGCAAAGAGACAAGTTCGAAAACCAGCCAGATCAGAATAATTTCACCAGAGTTATGGCCCTTGTTTTGCTGAAAAATGCCATATTAAGCCTTGTGAACACTCTAGCACCTTCATTTATTATTTGATCTTTACCAAACTTGCACCGATTGTTAATATCAATGAAAGCTGGGACAAGTTCGAAAACCAGCCAAATCGGATCAGTAACACCAGAGTTATGGCCCTTGTTTTTTTCTGAAATTGCTATTTTCTGCCTTGTGAACGCTCTAGCACCTTCATTTATTATTTGATCGTTACCAAACTTGCATAGATTGTTAATACCAATTATAGCTTGGATAAGTTTGAAAATCAGCTGAATTGGGTCAGTAACACCAGAGTTATGGCCCTTGGTTTTTCTGAAAAATGCCATTTTCTGCCTTGTGAACACTCTAGCACCTTCATTTATTATTTAATCAATGAAAGCTCGAACAAGTTCGAAAACCAGCTAAATCGGATAAGTAACACCGGAGTTATGGCCCTTGTTTTTACTGAAAAATGCTATTTTCTGCCTTGTGAACACTCTAGGGCCTTCAATATTAATCGGATCTTTACTTAACTTTGCCAGTGTCTTTATATCAATGAAAGCTCGAACAACTTCGCAAACCAGCAAGATCTAAATAATTTCAACGGAGTTATGGCCCTTGTTTTGCTGAAAAATGCAATATTAAGCCTTGTGAACACTCTAGCACCTTCATTTATTATTTGACCTTTATCAAACTTGCATAGATTGTTAATATCAATGAAAGCTCGGACAAGTTCGTTAAGACGATAGGGGCTTCATTGTTCATCCGATCTTTACCAAACTTTATCAGATTGTTAATATCAATGAAAGCTCGGAAAAGTTCGACAACCATTCATATCGGACTAGTAACAGCGGAGTTATGACCCTTGATTTAGTTCAAAATGCTATATTTAAGTGTTGCCAAGACTTCTTCAATAGATAGAAGGCCTTCAAGATTAATTGATTCACTTTCTGTAAGTTTAGGTATATCGAATTCTTTTAAATCCTCTTCTAAATTTACGTTTTCTAGTTCATTGTCTTTGCTAGTATAAAGTTGTTCGTAATAATTTTTAGTCTCATTTAAAATTTCATGTTGATCTGTTATGATTTTTCCATTTCCTTTTTCTATTTTGGGAATTATCTTTGAAGCGTAATTATGGGATTCTAAACTGCAAAAAAATGAGGTTGGTTTTTCATCGTTCTCAATAATATTTGCTCTTAATCTGATTAGGTAGCCATTCATTTTTTGTTTTCTTAATATTCTTAATTCATTTTGATATGTTTCTAATGTTTCTAAATTATTTGAAGACAGGTTATTTTCTAATGTTTCTATCTCAGCAATCAATTCTTTTTCTCTTTTATCTGTCATTTTTTTCTTGTAACTAGAATACGATATCGATTTACCCCGTAATTCCATGAGTAGTGTTTCGAGAAATAGTTGATCATTAATTAAAAATTGTAATTCATTATTGGGGATATTATGAATGTTCTCCATATTGTAAATTGGGACTGCATACTGTAGTTTAATGTCCTGAATTTTTTTATTGATTACATTTAAATATTCAATATCACTAAGAAGAGAATTATTATGTTTCCAAAGGGGTTTACCAGGTATAAATTGAGTGAAATTCAATTTTAGAACTACATGTATCATTGAATGGTCTGAGCGGTAACTGGATTCAATGGTACAACTTTCTATTGAAGAAAACATATTTTCTGAAACTAGGAAAAAGTCGAGTCTGGCTTGTTTTAAAGGAGTTTTTTGTCTCCAAGTATACCTTTTAGATGTGGGTGTAATTCTCTGAAAGGATCAATGAGGTTATATTCACATTTAATATCTAGAACCCGTTCTCGTGCCTTTTTGTTATTTACGCTTTTGTAATTAAAGTAATCTAGGATTGGATCTTGAACGAAATTAAAGTCTCCACACATGATTAGGGTACTGTTTTTAAATTGTTCATATTTCGACAAAATAGTATCATAAAAACTGGGGGAATCATTATTTGGGCCATATAGATTGATAAGTGTAAAACGATAATTTTCAACTGTCATGTCAGCTATGAGAAAATTACCTTCCTCATCTGTTAAGTGAGAATGTACTTTATAATCTAAGTGTTTGTTAAAAAGTAACGCCACGCCTCTTGCGTTTGCAGTTCCAGAACTAAAAAGGCAATCATTCCCCCACTGTGTACGAATAAAATTTTCAGTTGCTGTAGTAGAGTGAATATCCTGAAGGCAATATATGTGACTATTTTTACTTTTTAGGTAGTTAAAAACATCAATACGTTTTTCGACTGCACCAAGACCCTGACAATTAACTGACAATATGTTTATACTAGTCATAAGTGTTGATGAAAAAAGATGGGAACCGTAATGAGACAGTAATCAGCAGTTGTAAAAAAGAGAAGTGCAAAATTAACAAAACAGTATGCATTCTGTGAAAAATAGTTCTTTAAAAAATGTATTTTTTAATAAACTAAATAATTATACTCTATTGTGGTGTTTTTGGTAATAATGGTAGTAATACCTTATTAGTATATATTTAGAAGCTAACTCCAAAGTATGTCATGCACAATAGTATATCTCAGGAAGCAACACATATAAGTAAGCATATTATATAAAATTAAAAGGGAGTATTGCATCCAAGTGTCTCATAAAACGTTACACAAAACATATTAGTAAATATAACTCAGGCAAAATTGCATAATTTTTAAGATATTATTTTCCAAAAAAAAAAAATCAGCTTATCTCAAGCCGCAAACTTATATAAAGTATTTCTACCAAAACATGTAGTGCATTTTCATATATTAGCAGATAGCTATAGAACATAATAAAGCATATGAATGGCAAAGATAGCATAAGTATGATAAGTAGATACATTTTAAAGATCAATGTACTATTATGCATGTATCTCAAAAATAAGCACTATTATAATAACTCGGGCAACAAACTTCACCTAAAGCAAATTATATCTCAAAAAGTCGTGCATAATTTTCTCAAAAGATATCTGCAAAAAGTCAAATATGCATGTTAATTTTCGTATGATAAGTTCAGTTTAAAAGATCTTTTTACAAAGTAAATAGTGGAACAAGAGGCCCAAGAGGGCCTGTGAACGCTCTACTTGCTGTTATACCATTGATGAATCGAGTCGTACTACATGGTGTCTAGAGTGTACACAAGGTTTTTCAAGTATTTGACCTAGTGACCTAGTTTTTGACCCCATGGGACCCATTTTCGAACTTGACCAAAAAAAAAAGAGAGACAACATTTCGACAAAGTTTCATCAAGATCGGGTCAGAAATCTAGAGTGTACTAGTGACCTAGTTTTTGACCCTGTGTGACCCATTTTCGAACTTTAGCAAGCTATAATTGAGACAAATATTCTGACAAAATTGCATCAAGATCGGGTCAAAAATATGGCCTCTAGAGTGTACACACGGTTTTTCCAAAGTTTGACCTAGTGACCTAGTTTTTAACACCATGTGACCCATTTCTGAACTTGACCAAGATATAATTAAGACAAACATTTTGACAAAGAGTGTACACAAGGTTTTTCCAATATTTGACCTAGTGACCTAGTTTTTAACCCCATGTGACCCATTTTCAAACTTGACCAAGATATAATTAAGACAAACATTCTGACAAAGTTGCATCAAGCTCGGGTCAAAAATATGGCCTCTAGAGTGTACACAAGGTTTTTCCAATATTTGATCTAGTGACCTAGTTTTTAACTTCATGTGACCCATTTCCGAACTTGATCAAGATATAATTAAGATAAACAATTTGACAAAATTTCATTAAGATTGGGTAACAAATATGACCTCTAGAGTGTACACAAGTTTTTTCAAGTATTTGACCTAGTGACCTAGTTTTTGACCCCACATGACCCATTTTTGAACTTGACCAAGATTTCATTGAGACAAACATTCTGACAAAGTTTCATCAAGATCGGGTCAAAAATATGGCCTCTAGAGTGTACACACGGTTTTTCCAAAGTTTGACCTAGTGACCTAGTTTTTAACACCATGTGACCCATTTTTGAACTTGACCAAGATATAATTAAGACAAACACTTTGACAAAGTTTCATCAAGATTGAGTCAGAAATACGGCTTCTAGAGTGTACACAAGGTTTTTCAAGTATTTGACCTAGTGACCTAGTTTTTAACCCCATGTGACCCATTTTCAAACTTGACCAAGATATAATTAAGACAAACATTCTGACAAAGTTGCATCAAGCTTGGGTCAAAAAAATGGCCTCTAGAGTGTACACAAGGTTTTTCCAATATTTGACCTAGTGACCTAGTTTTTGACCCCACATAACCCATTTTCGAACTTGACCAAGATTTCATTGAGACAAACAATTAAGATAAACATTCTGACAAAGTTGCATCAAGCTCGGGTCAAAAATATTGCCTCTAGAGTGTACACAAGTTTTTTCCAATATTTGACCTAGTGACCTAGTTTTTAACTTCATGCGACCCATTTTCGAACTTGATCAAGATATAATTAAGATAAACAATTTGACAAAGTTTCATCAAGATTGGGTAACAAATATGACCTCTAGAGTGTACACAAGTTTTTCCAAAGTTTGACCTAGTGACCTAGTTTTTAACACCATGTGACCCATTTTTGAACTTGACCAAGATATAATTAAGACAAACATTTTGACAAAGTTTCATGAAGATTGGGTCAGAAATACGGCTTCTAGAGTGTACACAAGGTTTTTCAAGTATTTGACCTAGTGACCTAGTTTTTAACCCCATGTGACCCATTTTCAAACTTGACCAAGATATAATTAAGACAAACATTCTGACAAAGTTGCATCAAGCTCGGGTCAAAAATATGGCCTTTAGAGTGTACACAAGGTTTTTCCAATAAATGACCTAGTGACCTAGTTTTTGACCCCACATGACCCATTTTCAAACTTGACCGAGACTTCATTGAGACAAACATTCTGACAAAGTTTCATGATGATTGCATCAGAAATGTGGCCTCTAGAGTGTACACAAGCAAAAGTTAACAGACGGACGACGGACGACGGAAGACACACCATCCCATAAGCTCTGCTGGCCCTTGGCCAGTAGAGCTAAAAAAAACAATCACATAAAATATTGTATCTCAGGTAGCAAAGCATAAAAAGTATTATATTTCAAGTAGCAAAGCATATAAAGTAATCAAAGCATATGAAGTATTATATTTCAGGTAGCAAAGCATATAAAGAATTATATTTCAGTATCAAAGCATGTAAAGTATTATATTTCAGGTATCAAAGCATGTAAAGTATGTATATTTCAGGTATCAAAGCATATAAAGTATTATATTTCAGGTATCAAACCATGTAAAGCATGTATATTTCAGGTAGCAAAGCATGTAAAGTATTATATTTCAGGTATCAAAGCATATGAAGTATTATATTTCAGGTATCAAAGCATGTAAAGCATGTATATTTCAGGTAGCAAAGCATGTAAAGTATTATATTTCAGGTATCAAAGCATGTAAAGTATTATATTTCAGGTAGCAAAACATGTAAATTATTATATTTCAGGTATCAAAGCATATAAAGTATTATATTTCAGGTATCAAAGCATATAAAGTATTATATTTCAGGTATCAAAGCATATAAAGAATTATATTTTAGTATCAAAGCATGTAAAGTATTATATTTCAGGTCTCAAAGCATGTAAAGTATGTATATTTCAGGTATCAAAGCATGTAAAGTATTATATTTCAGGTAGCAAAGCATATAAAGTATTATATTTCAGGTATCAAAGCATGTAAAGCATGTATATTTCAGCTAGCAAAGCATGTAAACTATTATATTTCAGGTATCAGAGCATATAAAGTATTATATTTCAGGTATCAAAGCATGTAAAGCATGTATATTTCAGGTAGCAAAGCATGTAAACTATTATATTTCAGGTATCAAAGCATATAAAGTATTATATTTCAGGTATCAAAGCATGTAAAGCATGTATATTTCAGGTAGCAAAGCATGTAAAGTATTATATTTCAGGTATCAAAGCATGTAAAGTATGTATATTTCAGGTAGCAAAGCATATAAAGTATTATATTTCAGGTATCAAAGCATATAAAGTATGTATATTTCAGGTAGCAAAGCATATAAAGTATTATATTTCAGGTATCAAAGCATATGCAGTATTATATTTCAGGTATCAAAGCATGTAAAGCATGTATATTTCAGGTATCAAAGCATGTGAAGTATTATATTTCAGGTAGCAAAGCATGTAAAGTATTATATTTCAGGTAGCAAAGCATGTAAAGTATTATATTTCAGGTATCAAAGCATGTAAAGTATGTATATTTCAGGTAGCAAAGCATATAAAGTATTATATTTCAGGTATCAAAGCATGTAAAGTATGTATATTTCAGGTAGCAAAGCATATAAAGTATTATATTTCAGGTATCAAAGCATATGAAGTATTATATTTCAGGTATCAAAGCATGTAAAGCATGTATATTTCAGGTAGCAAAGCATATAAAGTATTATATTTCAGGTATCAAAGCATGTAAAGTATTATATTTCAGGTATCAGAGCATATAAATTATTATATTTCAGGTATCAAAGCATGTATATTTCAGGTAGCAAAGCATATAAAGTAATATATTTCAGGTAGCAAAGCATATAAAGTATTATATTTCAGGTATCAAAGCATGTAAAGTATGTATAATTCAGGTAGCAAAGCATATAAAGTATTATATTTCAGGTATCAAAACATGCATGTAAAGTATGTATATTTCAGGCAGCAAATCATATGAAGTATTATATTTCAGGTATCAAAGCAAGTAAAGTATTATATGAAGTATTATATCTCAAGTAGCAAGGCATATAAACTATTTATATCTCAGGTAGCAGAGCTTGTAAAGTATTATATCTCAGATAGCAAAGCATAAAAGGATGTATATTTCAGGCAGCAAATCCTATAAAGTATTATATCTAATTAGTAATTCATATAAAATATTATTATCTCAGGTAGCAAATCATATAAAGTATTTTATTTCGGGTAGCTGAGCATAGATACTATTCTGTCTCAGGTAAAAAGGCATATGAAGTATTATATCATGTCCTATAGCGTTTGAATATCACAGGTAGCCATACGCAGTATTATATCTCAGGTAGCAAACAATCTAAAACATTATATTTCAGGTTGCAAAATGTAAAATCGCTACAAGTTTTTACTATATAACTCTATGTAAACAAAGATGGCCACTGGCAGCCATGTTTAACGTCTAATAAAAACGATTTTTGCCAAGGACCAACATCATGTCATGCTGATCATTTTAGAAAAAGTCCCATATCAATATCACTTATAGTTTTCAAGAAGTAGTCGCTACAAACTTTGATTTTGAAAATCTATTTTTAGCCATGGCGGCCATCTTGAATTTCCGGCCGACCTGAAATTTTGCAAGGATCAATTAGACATCAAGAGCAACATTCGTGTGAAGTTTCATGAAAATCCGTCAAGTATTTTCAGAGGAGTAGTCGCTACAAGTTTTCATTATATAACTCTATGTAAACAAAGATGGCCACTGGCAGCCATGTTTAACGTCGAATCAAAATAATGTTCGACTCGGACAACCATCATGTCATGCTGATAATTTTAGAACAAGAGGTCAATGACCTTGAAGCTCTACTGATTGATTTTGATTTCAGGAAGTAGTCGCTACAAACTGGTTTTTTGAAAATCTATTTTTAGCCGTGGTGGCCATCTAGAATTTCCGGCCGACCTGAAATCTTGCTAGGATCAATTAAGACATCAAGAGCAACATTCCTGTGAAGTTTTATGAAAATCCGTCGAGTAGTTTCAGAGGAGTAGTCGCTACAAGTTTTCATTATATAACTCTATGTAAACAAACATGGCCACTGGCAGCCATGTTTAACGTCGAATCAAAATAATGTTCGACTTGAATAACCATAATGTCATGCTGATCATTTTAGAAAAAGTCCCATATCAATATCACTTATAGTTTTCAAGAAGTAGTTGCTACAAACTTGTATTTTGAAAATCTATTTTTAGCCATGGCGGCCATCTTGAATTTCCGGCCGACCTGAAATTTTGCTAGGAACAATTAGACATCAAGAGCAACATTCCTGTGAAGTTTTATGAAAATCCGTCAAGTAGTTTCAGAGGAGTAGTCGCTACAAGTTTTCATTATATAACTCTATGTAAACAAACATGGCCACTGGCAGCCATGTTTAACGTCGAATCAAAATAATGTTTGACTTGAATAACCATCATGTCATGCTGATCATTTTAGAAAAAGTCCCATATCAATATCACTTATAGTTTTCAAGAAGTAGTCGCTACAAACTTGTATTTTGAAAATCTATTTTTAGCCATGGCGGCCATCTTGAATTTCTGGCCGACCTGAAATTTTGCTAGGATCAATAAGACATCAAGAGCAACATTTCTGTGAAGTTTCATGAAAATGTGTCTATTTGTTTCAGAGGAGTAGTCGCTACAAGTTTTCATTATATAACTCTATGTAAACAAAGATGGCCACTGGCAGCCATGTTAAATGTCGAATCAAAATAATGTTCGACTCGGATAATCATCATGTCATGCTGATCATTTTAGAAAAAGTCCCATATCAATATCACTTATAGTTTTCAAGAAGTAGTCGCTACAAACTTATTTTTTAAAAATCTATTTTTAACTGTGGCAGCCATCTTGAATTTCTGGCCGATCTGAAATTTTGCTAGGATCAATTAGACATTAAGAGCAACATTCCTGTAAAGTTTCATGAAAATCCGCCAAGTAGTTTCAGAGGAGTAGTCGCTACAAGTTTTTACCATATAACTCTATGTAAACAAAGATGGCCGCTGCAGCCACGTTTAACGTCGAATCAAAACGATTTTTGATAAGGACCAACACCATGTCATGCTGATCATTTTAGAAAAAGTCCCATATCAATATCACTTATAGTTTTCAAAAAGTAGTCGCTACAAACTTGTATTTTGAAAATTTATTTTTAGCCGTGGCGGCCATCTTGAATTTCCGGCCGACCTGAAATTTTGCTAGGATCATTTAGACATCAAGAGCAACATTCCTCTGAAGTTTCATGAAAATCCATCAAGTAGTTTCAGAGGAGTAGTCGCTACAAGTTTTCATTATATAACTCTATGTAAACAAAGATGGCCGCTGGCAGCCATGTTTAACGTCAAATCAAAACGATTTTCGACAAGGACCAACATCATGGCATGCTGATCATTTTAGAAAAAGTCCCATATCAATATCACTTATAGTTTTCAAGAAGTAGTCGCTACAAACTTGAATTTAAAAAATCTATTTTTAGCTTTGGCGGCCATCTTGGATTTCACATCAACATGAATTTTTGCTAGGATCAACTAGACTTCATGGGCAACATTTCTGTAAAGTTTTATGAATATCCATCCAGTAGTTTCAGAGGAGTAGTCGCTACAAATAAAAGTTAACGGACGGACGGACAGACAGACAGACGGACGGACGGACAGACGGACGGACAGACGGACGGACGACGGACGCCGCACCACGGCATAAGCTCTGCTGATCTCTGATCAGTAGAGCTAAAAAGTCCCATATCAATATCTCTTATAGTTTTCAAAAAGTAGTCGCTACAAACTTATTTTTTAACAAGAGGTCAATGACCTTGAAGCTCTCCT
This sequence comes from Cyrtodaria siliqua, assembly GCA_037043455.1. NCBI lineage: Eukaryota > Metazoa > Mollusca > Bivalvia > Adapedonta > Hiatellidae > Cyrtodaria > Cyrtodaria siliqua. The sequence continues at coordinate 39,181 of JAWPHD010014711.1, read as the reverse complement.
GATAGATTTTGATAGCTAGGTGATCAGCATTCCTGTGAAGTTTCATAAAAAAATGTCAAGTAGTTTCAGAGGAGTAGTCGCTACAAGTTGAAGTTTTTACTATATAACTCTAGGTAAACAAAGATGGTCACTGGCAGCCATGTTTAATGTCGAATCAAAGTAATTTTCGACAAGGATCAACATCTTGTCATTCTGATCATTTCAGAAAAAGTCCCATATCACTACAGTTTTCAAGAAGTAGTCGCTACAAACTTTTTTTTAAAAAATCTGTTTTTAGCCATGGCGGCCATCTTGAATTTCCGGCCGACCTAAAAAAAATCTGGGATCAATTAGACATCAAGAGCAACATTCCTGTGAAGTTTCATAAAAATGTGAAGTAGTTTCAGAGAAGTAGTCGCTACAAGTTTTTACTATATAAATCTATGTAAACAAAGATGGCCGCTAGCAGCCATGTTTAAAGTTGCATCGAAATAAATTTCGACAAGGATCAACATCATGTCATGCTGATCATTTTAGAAAATGTCCCATATCAATATCACTTACAGTTTTCAAGAAGTAGTCGCTACAAATGTATTTATTTTAAATCTATTTTTAGCTGTGGCGGCCATTTTGAATTTCCGGCCAGCCTGAAATTTTGCTAGGATCAACTAGACATCAAGAGAAACATTCCTGTGAAGTTTCATGAACATCCGTCAAGTAGTTTCAGAGGAGTAGTCGCTACAAGTTTTTACTATATAACTCTATGTAAGCAAAGATGGCCGCTGGCAGCCGTGTTTAACGTCGAATCAAAACGATTTTTGACAACGACCAACATCATGTCATGCTGATCATTTTAGAAAAAGTCCCATATCAATATCACTTCTAGTTTTCAAGAAGTAGTCGCTACAAACTTATTTTTTAAAAATCTATTTTTAGCTGTGGCGGCCATCTTGAATTTCTGGCCGATCTGAAATTTTGCTAGGATCAATTACACATCAAGAGCAACATTCCTGTAAAGTTTCATGAAAATCCGCCAAGTAGTTTCAGAGGAGTAGTCGCTACAAGTTTTTACTATATAACTCTATGTAAACAAAGATATGTTTAACGTGGAATCAAAACGATTTTTGACAACGACCAACATCATGTCATGCTGATCATTTTAGAAAAAGTCCCATATCAATATCACTTATAGTTTTCAAGAAGTAGTCGCTACAAACTTGTATTTTAAAAATCTATTTTTAGCTTTGGCAGCCTCTTGGATTTCACATCAACATGAATTTTTGCTAGGATCAACTAGACTTCATGGGCAACATTTCTGTAAAGTTTCATGAATATCCATCCAGTAGTTTCAGAGGAGTAGTCCCTACAAATAAAAGTTTACGGACAGACGGACGGACGGACGGACAGACGTACAGACAGACGGACGACGGACGCCGCACCACGGCATAAGCTCTGCTGATCTCTGATCAGAAGAGCTAAAAATCTATTTTTAGCCGTGGCGGCCATCTTGAATTTCCGGCCGACCTGAAATTTTGCTAGGATCAATTAGACATCAAGAGCAACATTCCTGTGAAGTTTCATGAAAATCCGTCAAGTAGTTTCAGAGGAGTAGTCGCTACAAGTTTTCATTATATAACTCTATGTAAACAAAGATGGCCACTGGCAGCCATGTTTAACGTCGAATCAAAACGATTTTCGACAAGGACCTACATCATGTCATGCTGATCATTTTAGAAAAAGTCCCATATAAATATCTCTTATAGTTTTCAAGAAGTAGTCGCTACAAACTTATTTTTTAAAAATCTATTTTTAGCCGTGGCGGCCATCTTGAATTTCCGGCCGACCTGAAATTTTGCTAGGATCAATTAGACATCAAGAGCAACATTCCTGTGAAGTTTCATGAAAATCCGTCAAGTAGTTTCAGAGAAGTTGTCGCTACAAGTTTTCATTATATAACTCTATGTAAACAAAGATGGCCGCTGGCAGCCATGTTTAACGTCAAATCAAAACGATTTTCGACACGGATCAACATCATGTCATGCTGATCATTTTAGAAAAAGTCCCATAGCAATATCCCTTAGAGTTTTCAAGAAGTAGTTGCTACAAACTTTTTTTTTTAAAAACCTATTTTTAGATTTGGCGGCCATCTTGGATTTCACATCTACATGAATTTTTGCTAGGATCAACTAGACTTCATGAGCAACATTTCTGTAAAGTTTCATGAAAATCCATTCAGTAGTTTCAGAGGAGTAGTCGCTACAAAAAAAAGTTTACGGACAGACGGACGGACGGACGGACGGACGGACGGACAGACAGACGGACGACGGACGCCGCACCACGGCATAAGCTCTGCTGATCTCTGATCAGTAGAGCTAAAAACCTATTTTAGATCTGGCGGCCATCTTGGATTTCACATCAACATGAATTTTTGCTAGGATCAACTAGACTTCATGGGCAACATTTCTGTAAAGTTTCATGAAAATCCATTCAGTAGTTTCAGAGGAGAAGTCGCTACAAAAAAAAGTTTACGGACAGACGGACAGACGGACGACGGACGCCGCACCACGGCATAAGCTCTGCTGATCTCTGATCAGTAGAGCTAAAAAATAAGCACTTTTATTTTTTCACATTCGATTTTCTAAAGTACGCCCGGGCGTACAGGAGTATGCCTGGCTACGCCCCTGAAAACTGATACAGAATTGTGTCTTGTAAACAATGTAATGTTTTACGTGGAACTGTTAGGTATTTCATGATGACAATTCATCATTTTGCAATTTGATTGCACTGAAGGGATATACAATGGGATTGTAGAATAAATGTATTATCATATGATATTTATGTTTGAATGCATTAAAACCACAAGTTCCATGTGTATCTAGTATGGGTTGCGCAATCTTAGTTTGGGCAGGCGATGATGGAAGCAATATATTGGTTTGCCAGATAGAATGTTTAAACTTCTCGAAGTTGGAGAAGTGTAACTACATTTTAAGGATCCGTTAGAAACGGGCTAAACGTATTTCGTTGGTTGGTGTTATATTTTCATTATAGCAAGATATTTTGATTTAGCGACATTTTCCCGTTCTTTGGGTTCATCAGTCGTTGCAGACACTTGTCTAAATTACTATGTAACGAAGATAAATTTAGTACAATTTTAGCGTTTCATTGTTTTTTATAAGTTTGCTTAGGTGCAGTGCAGTGAGAGAATAAGCAAAATATGACCTTGACGTTGTAATTTTTGTCATTCAGTGATGTCCACCAATGCCAACAATACATATGACCAAATATCAAAAGAAAATGAGGCAGTTAACGGAGGTTGTTACCTAACCAAGGTTAAGTTTGGGAAAATAACGCAAAATATGACCGTGACCTTGGTAATTTTGGCATAACGTGATGTCCCTTGACCCAACAAAGCATCTGACAAAGTTTCAGAAAAAATCGAGCAGCGTCTGTTGAGATATAGTCGATTTAAAATGTGGCCGCCGCCAGACAAATGACTGCTATGTCTCGCTACCCACTATGTGGGCGAGACAAAAATAGAGGGGTCGGTGTGCATATAAGAAAGATATTCAATAAAAACTGAGAAAAAAATGTGCTTTTTTAGATTTCGACGAGCTCTGACATATAACGGCATAGGTCTGTAACAAATAATAGGAAAATACTTTTTATTCCCGTCTCTGTATATGCTAACACATGTCTTTGTAATAAAGTTTAAATTAAGTGAATATCTTAAATGGTTTTTGAGAAATACCATCTTTTGTACCCCTACCCCCCATTTTGGCTTATGTTAAAAATTGTCAATTTTGGGCACAACATGTGAGGTCAAAAAAAAAATCTAATTTTTTTTTTTGCACTAAAATATCCCTATTGGGCATAAGTTTGTTACTGTATAATTATGTTTTCCAGTTTTATTATAATTTTTGAAATATAACAAATGTAAATTTCCGGAAGTGCAAAAATCCAAAACCTCAGCAGTGGTCACCCTTAATGGCTAGGTGAAATATGCTTTGGAAAAAAAACATGATAATACTGAATGCAAATGGCTGACATTTTGTGTAATCCGCGAATGTGGGTCACAGTTAAAACACGTATTTAACACAATATTCAATCGATTTTGAATTTATTTCTTCGCAACAAGTAATTTAAAACATTTATCTTGAGATAAATTTATGTATGTTTTTGACTTCGTATGCTTAATTTTGATGAGAAAAGCGAACTTCAAATCGACAACTTTCAATGCCAAAGAGAAGTATGCGTTGAAAATCGAAAACAAAAATGGACATTGCTAAGCGACAGGACTGGTATAACAATTCATTTGCGTCGTCATCGTCACGATTTTTTTACCTCTATATAAAAACAAGACCTTGGTCTGAGGGTGTCTCGCCCACCGCGGCAAACCGCATATGAAATATTTTATTAAATTTGTGCTTAAATGATGTCTACCAAAGACAACACTTCATATGACCAAGTATCAAACAAATAAAAGCGAAGTAATCATAAGAAGTTAAGTTACTGAGGTTAAGTGGTTTAATCATAGTACAGCTGTGGGAAAATAATGCAAAATATGACCTTGACCTTAATATTTTTTGTCGTTCAGCTAACCTCAAAACCAATAGGGGCCATCTTTTCATCACAGGCAGTCCACCTATTAAGTTTCATGAGATTTGCTTCAGGGAGAGAGGAGTTATGGAGCAGACAAGATTTTTCATTATCTGGTCCAGGTAACCTTGACCTTTGATCTACTGACCTCAAAATTAATAGGGGTCATCCTCAAACCACAGGCAGTTCACCTATGAAGTTTCATGAGATTTGCTTCTGGAAGAGAGGAGTTATGGAGCAGACAAGGTTTTTCATTATCGGGTGCCGGATGACAGACCTTTGACCTACTAACCTCAAACTCAATAGGGGTCATCCTCTCACCACAGGCAGTTCGCCTATGAAGTTGCATGAGCTTTGCTTTAGGGAAAGAGGAGTTATGGAGCGGACAAGGTTTTTCATTATCGGATGCCGGTGACCTTGACCTTTGATCTACTGAATCAAAATCAGAAGTGGGGAAAGGAGTTATGGAGCGGACAAGGTTTTCATTATCAGCTGCTGGTGACCTTGACCTTTGACCTACTGACCTCAAAATCAATAGGGGTTGCCCTCTCACCACATACAGTTCACCTATGAAGTTTCATGAGATGTGCCTCAGTGGGAGAAGAGTTACGGTGCAGACAAGATGTTTCATTATCGGGTCCCAGTGACCTTGACCTTTGACCAACTAACCTCAAAATCAATAGAGGTCCTCCTCTCACCACAAGCAGTTCACCTAAGAAGTTTCATGAGATTTGCTTCAAGAGGAGCTGAGATATGGTGAGGACAAGGTTTTTCATTATTAGGTCATGGTGACCTTGACCTTAACTGACCTCAAAATCAATAGGGGTCATCCTCTCATCACAGGAAGTCCATGCATGAAGTTTTATGGGATTTGCTTCAGTGGGACAGGAGTTATGGAGCGGACAATGTTGCGTCTACAGACAGAAAGACGGATAGACGACAGGGTGAAACCAGTATACCACTTCGTTCAGCAAGGGTATAACAATACATATGACCAAGTATCAAACGAAGAAATTAAAGTTATCAGAAAAAGTTAACTAAGATTAACTTACCCAACCAAACTGATGTTTAGGGTAAATAACGCAAAATGTGACCTTGACCTTGGTATTTTTTGTCGTTCAGCAATGTCCACCAATGCCAACCATACATATGACCAAGTATCAAAGACATAAAGTTAGGCAATCACATAAAGTTAACTGAGGTTAAGTTACCTAACCAAGGTTAAGTTACCTAAAAAAAGTTAACTTTGGTGGGGAAAATAAGCAAAATATGACCTTGACCTTGGTAATTTTTGTCGTTCAGTGATGTCCACCAATGCCAACAATACATACAGTACAGCTCACGCGAAACCCACACTTTACTCTTTCACGCCGAGTGAGGAATTCAGAAATCGCGTAATTTCGCGGAGTTTGGACGATAAAACTACGCCGAGTAGAAATCAGCTACGTGACGAACGACTAGCGTAACTTCGCCGAGATACTCCGCGTAGACAAACTCGGCATTCGCCGAGTCGCCAATTATACAGGTAAATGACCTTTTTAGCGGCCTTGAACGAACGACTAGCGTAACTTCGCGGCGATACTCCGCGTAGACGAACTCGGCGAACGAACTCGGCATTCGCCGAGTCGGCAATTATTCAGGTATTAAAATGACCTTTTTATCGGACTTGAATGTTTATGTCTGAAACAATGATGAACGGCATTCGTACAGGTAATGTACATCTGCATAGATCTACGTGTTTTATTTTTATGTTTGTTTTAAATGTACACTGTGCGTGAAAGTAATAAAGTTACCTTATAGGTGACGTTTGTGCTGCTGTACTCTCAAATGCAATTAAACACAACTGTCATGAGGACGAAATACATATTTAGTTTTAATCTGTAACGGCAACCAATGCTAGCTTCCAAACACAAAACTTAAATACACACTCTATTTCTTAGCGCGTTGCCATGGTCAGGACTCTGAATCAGGCGTTTTCATGTGTATTGAGCAGAGTTACGATATTGTAAACATGTACTTTACATGTACATGTCGCAGTAACCAGGTTAGATCACGCTTCCATTACACTAGTATAGATAATTAGGGACGTATCGTGGTATCGTGGTATTCTCTTGGATAAATAAAATATGTTATGTAATATGTATACTGAGTAAAGTACAGTATATACATGTGTAAATACATATTTCGTTTGCGTGCCTGATTGCCTTAGATGTTTTGTGGTATGAACCTACGTAAGTGGATTTTAAGACCAACTTTATAAAACTATTTGCTGATTTTGTCAAATACGAGGTTTGATCAACAAAAAAAGTTGATACTGGCCTTATAATTCCTTAATTACAAGTTATTTGGAAAAAGAAACATATTATGAATTTAGTCCGTCCATTGACAATTTCCTTGACATATGAAAATGTTCAAAAGTATGGTGTGTTTTTTTTTATGAACTGCACCTGCCGCAATCCGTCGCACCAATAATAATACATAATGAAATATTTAACACTGGCACTGCAGTAGGCTATCTATTTATAAAAATGATGTAAAATTATCCTTTAACCTAGTAACCAGGGCATCCATTATTGTAAACAGAGGTTTGGTCGTAGAAACACTTAAAAAAAGTATAAAAGTCGAACAGGAAAAGCAGCTTCCCCAGAATACAGTTAACTCTAAAACACGCAAAACGACAAACATGAATGGAAATGTTAATATGGAATATGACGTCAAAAACACACAAAAAAGGTTGACAATAGGGCTGTCGTCTTCAAACGGTCAGTGGCAAAAAAGACTGGGGTTTAAACCAGGTTCTAGGGTGCACCAAACCTCACAAACCCTACTGTCATCCCAAACTCGAAGCTAGTTTCGAGAGCATAACTCATTCCTTCTGATTCATATGGTGTAGTCTAGTCGATATATCGCAACATCTACATCGTTCTTGGTTTGTGATCACTCAGTTACATATTAACATCTGCTAACAAACACTAAACTATTGTGAATTAATAAGAAAAACACTAAACTATTGTGAATTAATAAGAAACAAAAAACACGGAGTCCTCATGTTTTAATATACAAGCATGTTTTATTTGTGATATTGTGAATACTGTTACTAGTAACAATGACATTTAGAGCTACTAAACAAGGAAGATATTTGCTTCCTGGTTCAGTACGACGTCCACAAGAAGCACCAAATCCGCACGAGCGGCTTTTTCAGAACGTCGGAAAAGGTAAGACAGTTTGTACACATTTGTATGATTACACAAAAGTAATTAAATTGGTCTAAAGACATCGCCCTGGCGATTTCCTCTATTCACGAATTAAATCGTAGTTGTAGTGGGAGGGTAATTCTTTTTTTTACAATTGTGTCTACCTGCATCTATTGTTTGTTTTTCTTATCGATGTTTAATAATGATCTTACACGAGTGCCTGATTAATATTGATTTATCAAACGAGTTGGATACTGCGTCCATTAAGTTATACCAAGCAGCATTTTACGCGATTTACATATTCCAAAAGTAATTAAAATTAAATCGTAGTTTAGTCGGAGGGGGACTTTTTTTTTTAATAGTGTCTACCTGCATCTACTGGATGTTATCGATGTTTAATAATGATCTTACACGAGTGCCTGATTAATATTGAATTTATCAAACGAGTTGGATAAAATTATATGATGTGAGGCTATGCAAGAATTTTATCCAAATTGTTCAATAAATTCAATATATAGTGAAAGGGATCTCGTTGCATGATTTCCGTAATCCATGATGTTTTTTTACAATTGTGACTACCTGCATCTATTGTTTTGTTTCCTTATCAATGTGTAATATTTAATGATCTTACACGAGTGCCTGATTAATATTGAATTTATCAAACGAGTTGGATACTGCGTCCATTAAGTTATACCAAGCAACATCTTACGCGATTTACATATTCCAAAAGTAATTGAATAGGTCTAAAGACATCTCCCTGGCGAATTCCCTTATTCACAAATTTAACAAAAGTAAAACTGAAATAAGCCTGAATATTTTTACATGTAACTTGCAGTTGAATATGTCTATACACTTTTATCTAGACTGTGCTATACTTGAATATTCAATATAAAACGTGTGTATTGATCTATGCCATACTCATAGCGGGCACGCGGGTATACAATAGGAAATGAAATTAATCTGATTGCACTTGCTTTTCGTTATCTCCGGTACTATTATGCACATAATCAACAGATACATGTACATGACATGATATACGAACTTGTGCACCGATATAAATCTATTTGCTGATCAAACTTTTACCTGAAAAGAAAGTTTTAATATGTTTAGAGAGCAATATATTGCACTGAATTGCCAATTCCGATTGGTAGACCTCTACTTGTTTTTATCAATATAATCTTGCTTCATAATTTGATTAATACTCCTCGTCACAATCAAGCATTTGTTGTGTGCGCGTGCCTATATTTATTACATTACATACATGTACTTGGTGGCCCGTGATTGGAAATATTCTATTCGATTCTAAAAAAAAAATGGCAGACGCTGAAGGAAAATTACAGTTAATTAAATTGTACGCAGAGATACGCGGCATCCTTCACGCCGAGTTACGCGGAGTTCACAGGTGTGAACTTTTGCTTAATTGGATTCTACGCGGAGTAACTCGGAGTGGCTTTCACTCGGCAATAGCGTACTTTCGCCGCGTGAATTCGCCGAGTACAAACACTGACTCCGCGTAGATACGCGCGAAACTCGATACGACCAAACTCGGCGAATCGAGTGTGTGTTTCGCGTGAGCTGTACTGTATGACGAAGTATCAAACAAAGAAAATGAGGCAATGAACTGAGGTTGTTACCTAACCAAGGTTAAGTTTTGGGAAAATAACGCAAAATATGACCTAGACCTTGGTAATTTTGGCATTACGTGATGTCCCTTGACCCAATAAAGCTTCTGACAAAGTTCAGAGCAACGGTTGTTGAGATATAGTTCATTTAAAATGGCGCCGGAAAAGTGACTGCTATGTCTCGCTACCCATTATATGGGCTAGACAAAAAGAAATTGTTACAAAAAAAATATGGTCGGAAAGGAAAGGTCATGGTCACACTTAGAGGTCAAAGGTTGTCCGTTCGTCTCTACAATCGTGTCCGCTTCATAACTCTGACAATAATGGATGGATTTTCAAATAATTTCGCACAATTGCTCACCACAACAAGACGACTTGTCCAGGTCTGTGGCTCCAAGGTCAAGGTCTCACTTAGAGGTCAAAGGTCAAAACAAAGTGCTTTCGTGTCCGGTTAATAACTCTGACATTCATGGACAGATTTTCAAATAACTTGGCACAATTGCTCACCACAACTAGACGAGGTGTCGCGCACAAAACTCAGGTCCGTGGTTCTAAGGTCAGGGTCACACTTAGAGGTCAAAGGTCAAAACAAAGTGCTTTCGTGTCCGGTTAATAACGCTGACATTCATGGGCAGATTTTCAAATAACTTGGCACAATTGCTCACCACAATTAGAGGACGTGTCGTGCACAAAACCCAGGTACGTGGCTCCAAGGTCAAGGTCACATTTTAGAGGTCAAAGGTCAAATTGTGTCCAGTCAGTAACTTTGGCATTCCTGGACGGATATTCAAATAACTTGGCATAAGTGCTCAGCACAACCAGACGACATGTCGCACACAAAATCCAGGTCCGTCGCTCTTAGGTCAAGGTCACACTTAGAGGTCAAAGGTCAAATCATGTCCGGTCAATAACTGGCATTTCTTGACGGATTTTGAATTAACTTGGCACAAGTGCTCACCACAACAACATGATGTGTCGCGCACAAAATCCAGGTCCGTGGCTTAAAGGTCAAGGTCACACATAGGTCAAAGGTCAAATAGTGTCCGGTCAATAAATCTGGCATTCCCGGACTCAAATTACTTGGCACAAGTGCTCACCACAATAAGACGATGCGTCGAGCACAAATCCAGGTCTGTGGCCCCAAGGTCAAGGTCACACTTAGTGGTCAAAGGTCAAATTGTGTGAGACAATAACTCTGGTATTCCTGGATGGATTTTCAAATAACTTGTTTTCATTTATTTCTTAATTGTTTTGTGATTTTTTTTTTGATTTTTTTTAAATTATTATATTTTATTTATTGATTTTTTTTAAAAAAAAAATTAATTTGATGGATTGATTTTTTTTGATTTTTTTTTTTTCTTTAATTATTTTTTTGTAATTTATTTTTAAATTTTTTTTATTTTTATTTTTTTTTTTGAATAAATTTTTTTTTTCTTTTGAATAATTTTTAAATATATCTGTTTGTTTCATATTGCTCCAAGGTCAAGGTCACACTAACAGGTCACTTCGGGGGCATTTTTCACTTACTGTGACATTTCTTGTTTTGATTTGCATATGAACAAATCAACTTTAAAATAATGGGTAAAAAGTGGCTGAGAGAAACTACGGAATGTTTAAAATAATGTTTGTGTTTTGATTTTAGTTACAGATTGTTCTTGTCCTAATTCCTGCTTTAAAGGAGTTAAAAATAATATATATATATATGGATTAAAAAATCAAAGGGTAATAACTCGTGTAAAACTGATCGAATCAAATATATTTCTTCGCTGACATTTTTATATCATGATTAATCAGCATGGCAAATATAACAAGAGGTCAATGACCTTGAAGCTCTACTGATTGATTTTGATTTCAGGAAGTAGCCGCTACAGACTTGTTTTTTGAAAATCTATTTTTAAACGTGGCGGCCATCTTGAATTTCCGGCCGACCTGAAATTTTGCTAGGATCAATAAGACATTAAGAGCAACATTCCTGTGAAATTTCATGAAAATCGGTCAAGTAGTTTCAGAGGAGTAGTCGCTACAAGTTTTCATTATATAACTCTATGTAAACAAAGATGGCCGCTGGCAGCCATGTTTAACGTCAAATCAAAACGATTTTCGACAAGGACCAACATCATGTCATACTGATCATTTTAGAAAAAGTCCCATATCAATATCTCTTATAGTTTCGAAGAAGTAGTCGCTACAAACTTATTTATTTTAAATCTATTTTTAGCTGTGGCGGCCATCTTGAATATCCGGCCGACCTGAAATTTTTCTAGGATCAACTAGACATCAAGAGCAACATTCCTGTGAAGTTTCATGAACATCCGTCAAGTAGTTTCAGAGGAGTAGTCGCTACAAGTTTTTACTATATAACTCTATGTAACCAAAGATGGCCACTGGCAGCCATGTTTAACGTCGAATCAAAATAATTTTTGACAAGGATCAACATCATGTCATGCTGATCATTTTAGAAAAAGTCCCATATCAATATCACATAGTTTTCAAGAAGTAGTTGCTACAAACTTGTATTTTAAAACTCTATTTTTAGCTTTGGCGGCCATCTTGGATTTCACATCAACATGAATTTTTGCTAGGATCAACTAGACTTGATGGGCAACATTTCTGTAAAGTTTCATGAATATCCATCCAGTAGTTTCAGAGGAGTTGTCGCTACAAATAAAAGTTTACGGATAGACGGCCAGACGGACGGACGACGGACGCTGCACCACGGCATAAGCTCTGCTGATCAGTCGAGCTAAAAACAATCCACCTTAAAATGAATGAGGAGTTAAGCACACAAGATTTGGGTCTACAGACGGACGGATCGAAGCTGGACGGACAAGCTTAAAGCAGAAATTGGTCCTAAATCAACAAATCCGCTTTTGATATGTTTTTAAGTATTAAATATCATTATAAATACGATTATTACTATGCCATTGATGTATGTTCAGTAAAAATATGTTTTTAAAGATAAAAATCGAACAGGCGAACAGGCATTGCAAAAATATCGAAAAAAATCTAAGGGGAAAAACTCTTGCGCGAATTACCGGAAGTGACGTCATTGGGAACAAACTATTTTTTGTTTACATTGGGACTGAACGCAAAACAGTATACCTTGTGTGAAAATGCGAGAATTAAGCGATCATGATACCGAGTCAGAGGAAATGCCCGTTATAAGACGGTTACACAATGTGCAACCTTACGATTTTGAGCCAGAATTCGTGTCTGAGGACGAAAATACATCGGATTCATCAACTGATGATGAAGTCGAACGCGGTGCAAATGGAGAGCTTGTAAAGACTATCGTGTCATGTCATTCGTTACGTTCAGCGGTTCATTACACTATTCACTAATCTAACAAAATAGTGTCTTTATACACTGACAGCAATAACAAACAAAAAACAACGTAAACATTGTTTTCATCGAAATCTGACAGTAAGTCACCCGCAACACTGCAATATCTTGGTACATACACAATAACCGCGAAATGTAGTATATTCAAAATAAATGGACCTGGTCTAAATACGAGCGTCAGATTTTTTTTGCCGATAAGTAGACATGGAACAAATATATTTATTAGATATTATCCATAATTGATAAAAAATTAATGAAAACAATAATAAATGAAACAGCATATAATTTCTATAGTATTATATATTTGCCATAAGTCGCCATTAACACCAAACACTATAGTAGCGGTGTTTGTAATATGACACGCTCTCTATTCTCCACTGCCCCCAAATATCAATACAGACTAATCAAATACTGCAGTGCACTATTGAAGTACAGCCTAATTAGGGTACATACGTCGGTACATCACAAAAGCACGCACCATTTAGGGAAACCTAGTTTTATGATATATTTCCTGTTTATTGCAATTACTTGAGTTGTGTAATACCGCCGAGGGCAGACGCGTATTGCACAAGACGGATATATCACATGATATGCGAGCTCTAATTGTCGCGCACAAAGACAGAAAAATACTATGATTTAAATAATATAGCCAAATGTATTATGAGCACGATATAGACATTTAGTAAGTATACTTACTCATGTATACTTACTCCTGATATACAGATCGAAAACAGACCAAACATATGCAATTACCGTAATATAAAGTATATTATTCTATTATACTTGTTTTACTTATTGCACGAGCTAAGAGGCGTTATTGTTGTTGTTTTGCCATAAAACATTACTGAATTAATATAACAGCTAGTAATATTATTAATTTTCTGCCTTGTTATAGATATCCATGAAACAGTTTGTATTTTTTTTTTCAAATCCATAGACCTATATATGTTGATAATATATATTTATAACACTATTGGCAGAAGGGGTTTATAATTTTTAAAATTATTAAAATTTGGGAACAAAGACACAGTGTTTATTTCACCGGATTCATTTAAATTTATATGCTGAACGTTCTTAGCAATATTTTAAAAAAATACGGCTACATATTATTAGCGCCGTCAACTCTTCATTGATTCACGTAAAGACGCATGCTTCTAATTCAACAGCTAAACATTCACGGTGTATATAAAGATCTAAGACTATACACCTTTCTTCAAATTATCAAACGTATACCCGATGAGGTGCTAAGATAATTGAACATAAATTTCAATCTTACTTCATGTATGAATTTCCTCCTCAACGCCGGTCGAATAGGCGAATACAACTTGCTTGGAGACGGCGGGGTAATGCACTTCTCATTTTTATAGTCAAAAATCGTTGGTACCGCTGTTGATTTTAATATGCATGGCCTTTTGTTCTCCAAATTCAAAGATAATGAAACCAAAGGATGGACTTCCCACGAAGTCAACTCAAAATGTTTGCTACAAACTCGCGCGTCTTTCGTAGGTTCCCACTTTCTCGACGAGTGGGGCGATTTTCTTCGGTAACGGTCTAACCACACTTCATATCTTAATATATCATTATCTCGATTAGGGAAATGAAAGAAACTTAGGTTATTATCTTGTCCTTATTTATGAAAACGTTTTCACCCAGCAACAGCACACGGCATTTTTAACAAGTACCATAAAATGTAATCCTACATAGACAATACTATACAACTCAATGCAACACGGCTAATCGTTTGGTACCAATGACGTCACAGGATCACGTGACACTTACCAGGGCGAAACTCGAAGCGTGTGCGCTATGAGATAAAATTGGCTACTGTGAGAAAACGGGACAACCAATAAGTGTAAGATTTGAACAGATTGTATATTATATATATATATTTCCGAATATATACTCAAAAGACACGCCATATTTCACCTTTAAACCAGAATACCCCACCCCTCTCCCACTTCAACTTCCTTTTATACTTATGCTATGAACAGGTTGAATGATGTCAAAATGCAAGCAAGGGCTACATTAACTATGTGCATTTGCTATAAAATGTGACTCTTGTGAGTGATTAAACAAGTTAATTTTAACCTCTGTCCTGTGCAGCATACAATAGTCATGTGCTAAAATACTGTACCTGACCATCTTGATCCTTGTGTTTTACACCAGAGCTACCACGGCAAGTTTTACTGTGTTTCCATCTGGAGATAGCATCTTCAAACATCTGCATACAATGTCTGCACCAGAAGATCTTTGCGGATGGTACACTTAACTTATGACAGGGGTGGTACATCCGCTTTGACATGTTGATGAACTGTAGGCATACCTAAAAAGATCATGAATGGTTAAATGAAGGTCAAAGAAAACAAGAGGTAAATGACCTTGAATTGGAACGGTATCATAACTTTTTATATGTATGTCATTATTTGAAGGGATAGTGTTTGTTAATCATTGAACACTACAAGCTTTTTCATGGCAATGTTTGCAGGAGGCGTGTTTGAAGTCTAAGCAGCCCTTACGGTTGTCAAAGTAAATATATTTTATTTTCAATATTTCTCAAAGGAAAATTATTTTTGTAACAAGAGTAACATTCCTGTAAAGTTTCATGAAAATCCTTCAAGAAGTTTCAGAGGAGTAGTTACCACAAGTTTTTCCTATATAACTCTGTGTTAACAAAGATGGATGCTGGCGGCCATGTTTGATGTCAAACAAGAGGTCAATGACCTTGAAGCTCTACTGATATGTTTTTGATAGCTAGATCAATATTTCTGTGAAGTTTCATGAAAATCTGTCAAGTAGTTTCAGAGGAGTAGTCACTACAAGTTTTTACTATATAACTCTATGTTAACAAAGATGACCGTGACAGCCATGTTTAATGTTGAATCACAATAATTTCAACAGAGACCAACATCATTGCATGCTGATCATTTTAGAAAAAGTCCCATATCAAATATCACAAATATCATAGTTTTCAAGAAGTAGTCGCTACAAGTTTTTTAAAAATCTATTTTTAGCCTTGGTGGCCATATTAAATTTCCAGCCGATCTGAAATTTTGCTAGGATCAACTAGATATCAAGAGCAACATTCCTGTGAAATTTCATAAAAATCCGTAAAGTAGTTTCATAGGAGTAGTCGCTACAAGCTTTTACTATGTAACTCTATGTAAACAAAGATGGCCGCTGGTGGCCATGTTTAACGTTGAATCAAAACAATTTTTGAAAATGACCAATCTCATGCCATGCTGATTGTTTTAGAAAAAGTCCCATATCAATATCACTTATAGTTTTCAGGAAGTAGTCGCTACAAACGTGTTTGTTTTTAAATCTATTTTTAGCCGTGGTGGCCATCTTGAATTTCAGGCTCGATTGAAATTTTGCTTGGATCAATTAGACATCAGGAGCAACATTCCTGTTAAATTTCATGAAAATCCTTCAAGTAGTTTCAGAGGAGTAGTCGCTACAAGTTTCTATTATATAACTCTATGTAAACAAAGATGGCCGATGGTGGCCATGTTTAATGTCGAATCAAAAATAATTTTCGACAAGGATCAACATCATGTCGTGCTGATCATTTTAGAAAAAGTCCCATATTAATATCACTTTTAGTTTTTGAGAAGTAGTCGCTACAAACTTGTTTTATAAAATCTATTTTTAGCAGTGGTGGCCATTTTGAATTTGCGGTCGACCTGAATTTTTGCCAGGATCAACTAGACATCAAGAGCAACATTCCTGTGAAGTATCATGAAAATCCGTCAAGTAGTTTCAGTGGAGTAGTCGTCACAAAAAAAAGTTGACGGACGGAGGCCGCACCACGGCAGAAGCTCTACTGATCTTTGATTTTTTCATGAAAATCCGTCAAGTAGTTTCAGAGGAGTAGTCGCTACAAGCTTTTACTATATAAAATCTATGTAAACAAAGATGGCCGCTGTTTAAAGTCGCATCAAAATAAATTTCGACAAGGATCAACATCATGTCATGCTGATCATTTTAGAAAATGTCCCATATTAAAATCACTTACAGTTTTCAGGAAGTAGTCGCTACAAATTTATTTATTTTAAATCTATTTTTAGCCGTGGCGGCCATCTAGAATTTCCGGCCGACCTGAAATTTTGCTAGGATCAATTAGACATCAAGAGCAACATTCCTGTAAAGTTTCATGAAAATCCGTCAAGTAGTTTCAGAGGAGTAGTCGCTACAAGTTTTTACTATATAACTCTAAGTAACCAAAGATGGCCACTGTGAAGTTTCATGAACATCCGTCATGTAGTTTCAGAGGAGTAGTCGCTACAAGTTTTTACTATATAACTCTATGTAACCAAAGATGGCCACTGGCAGCCATGTTTAACGTTGAATCAAAATAATTTTCCACAAGGATCAACATCATGTCATGCTGATCATTTTAGAAAAAGTCCCATATCAATATCACTTATAGTTTTCAAGAAGTAGACGCTACAAACTTATTTTTTAAAAATCTATTTTTAGCTGTGACGGCCATCTTGAATTTCTGGCAGATCTGAACTTATGCTAGGATCAATTAGACATCAAGAGCAACATTCCTTTAAAGTTTCATGACAATCCGTCAAGTAGTTTCAGAGGAGTAGTCGCTACAAGTTTTTACTATATAACTCTATGTAAACAAAGATGGCCGCTGGCAGCCATGCTTAACGTTGAATCAAAACGATTTTTGACAAGGATCAACATCATGTCATGCTGATCATTTTAGAAAAAGTCCCATATCAATATCACTTATAGTTTTCAAGAAGTAGTCGCTACAAACTTGTATTTTAAAACTCTATTTTTAGCTTTGGCGGCCATCTTGGATTTCACATCAACATGAATTTTTGCTAGGATCAACTAGACTTTATGGGCAACATTTCTGTAAAGTTTCATAAATATCCATCCAGTAGTTTCAGAGGAGTTGTCGCTACAAATAAAAGTTTACGGACAGACGGACGGACAGGACAGACAGACGCCGCACCAAGGCATAAGCTCTGCTGATCTCTGATCAGTAGAGCTAAAAACAACGGAGTTTGCCGTTTGCTTTTGCGGAGACGACATCGAAGTGCATTTGTTTAAAAACAAAATGCCATTCTATTAAAAACAAAATGCCATTCTATTAAAAACAAGAGGCCCAAGAGGGCCTGTGATGCTCTACTGGCTAAAACGGCTCTTATATCAAGGGTTGTCGACATAATATTCCCATCATTATTTTTTTTAAACATTGCAAAAACAACTGGGATAGGATGGCCTTAGATCGCTCACCTGGTAATCATGGGCATTAAGTCTGCTGTGTCTAGTCTGGCATGGGTATTTTTTAATTTGTCCAACTTCTTCTATGAATGAAATTTCATAAAAATGGGTGGGGGGTTATATTAACATTCTAAACAAATATGGTAAAGATCAGATATACAATATAGCTGGTTTTCGAACTTGTCCAAGATTTTATTGATATTCCATGCTTTGCAAAACTAGACATCATACTGAGGCTTCCTGCCAAATTTTGTAGAAATCCAACAAGCCGTTTAGGAGGAGTAGCGCCGACAAAGAAATTTAAAGTAACAAGAGGTCAATGACCTTGAAGCTCTACTGATTGATTTTGATTTCAGGAAATAGTCGCTACAGACTTGTTTTTTGAAAATCTATTTTTAACCGTGGCGGCCATCTTGAATTTCCGGCCGACCTGAAATTTTGCTAAGATCAATAAGACATTAAGAGCAACATTCCTGTGAAGTTTCATGAAAATCCGTCAGGTAGTTTCAAAGAAGTAGTCGCTACAAGTTTTCATTATATAACTCTATGTAAACAAAGCAGCCATGTTTAAGGTCAAATCAAAACGATTTTCGACAAGGACCAACATCATGTCATACTGATCATTTTAGAAAAAGTCCCATATCAATATCTCTTATTGTTTTGAAGAAGTAGTCGCTACAAACTTATTTATTTTAAATCTATTTTTAGCTGTGGCGGCCATCTTGAATTTCCGGCCGACCTGAAATTTTCTAGGATCAACTAGACATCAAGAGCAACATTCCTGTGAAGTTTCATGAACATCCGTCATGTAGTTTCAGAGGAGTAGTCGCTACAAGTTTTTACTATATAACTCTATGTAACCAAAGATGGCCACTGGCAGCCATGTTTAACGTCGAATCAAAATAATTTTCCACAAGGATCTACATCATGTCATGCTGATCATTTTAGAAAAAGTCCCATATCAATATCACTTATAGTTTTCAAGAAGTAGTCGCTACAAACTTATTTTTTAAAAATCTATTTTTAGGTGTGACGGCCATCTTAAATTTCCGGCCGACCTGAAATTTTGATAGGATCAATTAGACATCAAGAGCAACATTCCTGTAAAGTTTCATGACAATCCGCCAAGTAGTTTCAGAGGAGTAGTCGCTACAAGTTTTTACTATATAACTCTATGTAAACAAAGATGGCCGCTGGCAGCCATGTTTAACGTTGAATCAAAACGATTTTTGACTAGGATCAACATCATGTAATGCTGATCATTTTAGAAAAAGTCCCATATCAATATCACTTATAGTTTTCAAGAAGTAGTCGCTACAAACTTATTTTTTAACAAGAGGTCAATGACCTTGAAGCTCTACTGATTGATTTTGATTTCAGGAAGTAGTCGCTACAGACTTGTTTTTTGAAAATCTATTTTTTAACCGTGGCGGCCATCTTGAATTTCCGGCCGACCTGAAATTTTGCTTAGATCAATAAGACATTAAGAGCAACATTCCTGTGAAGTTTCATGAAAATCCGTCAGGTAGTTTCAAAGAAGTAGTCGCTACAAGTTTTCATTATATAACTCTATGTAAACAAAGCAGCCATGTTTAAGGTCAAATCAAAACGATTTTCGACAAGGACCAACATCATGTCATACTGATCATTTTAGAAAAAGTCCCATATAAATATCTCTTATTGTTTTGAAGAAGTAGTCGCTACAAACTTATTTATTTTAAATCTATTTTTAGCTGTGGCGGCCATCTTGAATTTCCGGCCGACCTGAAATTTTTCTTGGATCAACAAGACATCAAGAGCAACATTCCTGTGAAGTTTCATGAACATCCGTCAAGTAGTTTCAGAGGAGTAGTCTCTACAAGTTTTTACTATATAACTCTATGTAACCAAAGATGGCCACTGGCAGCCATGTTTAACGTCGAATCAAAATAATTTTCCACAAGGATCTACATCATGTCATGCTGATCATTTTAGAAAAAGTCCCATATCAATATCACTTATAGTTTTCAAGAAGTAGTCGCTACAAACTTATTTTTTAAAAATCTATTTTTAGC
Organism: Cyrtodaria siliqua; assembly: GCA_037043455.1. NCBI lineage: Eukaryota > Metazoa > Mollusca > Bivalvia > Adapedonta > Hiatellidae > Cyrtodaria > Cyrtodaria siliqua. The sequence goes on along the minus strand of JAWPHD010014711.1, from coordinate 19,147 downwards.
TGTGACGGCCATCTTGAATTTCCGGCCGACCTGAAATTTTGATAGGATCAATTAGACATCAAGAGCAACATTCCTGTAAAGTTTCATGACAATCAGCCAAGTAGTTTCAGAGGAGTAGTCGCTACAAGTTTTTACCATATAACTCTATGTAAACAAAGATGGCCGCTGCAGCCATGTTTAACGTTGAATCAAAACGATTTTTGACTAGGATCAACATCATGTAATGCTGATCATTTTAGAAAAAGTCCCATATGAATATCACTTATAGTTTTCAAGAAGTAGTCGCTACAAACTTATTTTTTAAAAATCTATTTTTAGCTGTGACGGCCATCTTGAATTTCCGGCCGACCTGAAGTTTTTCTAGGATCAATTAGACAACAAGAGCAACATTCCTGTAAAGTTTCATGACAATCCGCCAAGTAGTTTCAGAGAAGTAGTCGCTACAAGTTTTTACTATATAACTCTATGTAAACAAAGATGGCCGCTGGCAGCCATGTTTAACGTTGAATCAAAACGATTTTCAAAACGAATCAAAACGACTAGGATCAACATCATGTCATGCTGATCATTTTAGAAAAAGTCCCATATCAATATCACTTATAGTTTTCAAGAAGAAGTCGCTACAAACTTGTATTTTAAAACTCTATTTTTAGCTTTGGCGGCCATCTTGGATTTCACATCAACATGAATTTTTGCTAGGATCAACTAGACTTTATGGGCAACATTTCTGTAAAGTTTCATGAATATCCATCCAGTAGTTTCAGCTGTGAAGTCGCTACAAATAAAAGTTTACGGACAGATGGACAGACGGACGGACGGACGACGGACGCCGCACCACGGCATAAGCTCTGCTGATCTCTGATCAGTAGAGCTAAAAATGTCAAAGTGCCATAACTCAGCAAACTGGAACAAAAGCGCAATATGCACAACTAGACATCTAACCGATGCTTCCTGCCAAGTTTCGTCAAAATCCAACAAGGCGTTTAGGAGGTGAAGCGCCGACAAGAATTTTAAAAGTAACAAGAGGTCAATGACCTTGAAGCTCTACTGATTGATTTTGATTTCAGGAAGTAGTCGCTACAGACTTGTTTTTTGAAAATTTATTTTTAGCTGTGGCTACAGAGGAGTAGTCGCTACAAGTTTTCATTATATAACTCTATGTAAACAAAGATGGCCACTGGCAGCCATGTTTAACGTCGAATCAAAATAATCTGATAACCATCATGTCATGCTGATCATTTTACAAAAAGTCCCATATCAATATCACTTATAGTTTTCAAGATGTAGTCGCTACAAACTTCTTTTTTAAAAATCTATTTTTAGCTGTGGCGGCCATCTTGAATTTCTGGCCAATCTGAAATTTTGCTAGGATCAATTAGACATTAAGAGCAACATTCCTGTAAAGTGTCATGAAAATCCGCCAAGTCGCTACAAGTTTTTACTATATAACTCTATGTAAACAAAGATGGCCGCTGGCAGCAATGTTTAACGTTGAATCAAAACAATTTTTGACAAGGACCAACATCATGTCATGCTGATCATTTTAGAAAAAGTCCCATATCAATATCACTTATAGTTTTCAAGAAGTAGTCGCTACAAACTTGTATTTTGAAAATTTATTTTTAGCCGTGGCGGCCATCTTGAATTTCCGGCCGACCTGAAATTTTTCTAGGATCAATTAGACATCAAGAGCAACATTCCTGTAAAGTTTCATGAAAATCTGCCAAGTAGTTTCAAAGGATTAGTCGCTACAAGTTTTTACTATATAACTCTATGTAAACAAAGATGGCCGCTGGCAGCCATGTTTAACGTTGAATCAAAACAATTTTTGACAAGGACCAACATCATGTCATGCTGATCATTTTACAAAAAGTCCAATATCAATATCACTTATAGTTTTCAAGTAGTAGTCGCTACAAACTTGTATTTTGAAAATCTATTTTTAGCCATGGCAGCCATCTTGAATTTTCGGGCGACCTGAAATTTTGCTAGGATCAATTAGACATCAAGAGCAACATTCCTAAGAAGTTTCATGAAAATCCGTCAAGTAGTTTCAGAGGAGTAGTCGCTACAAGTTTTCATTATATAACTCTATGTAAACAAAGATGGCCGCTGGCAGCCATGTTTAACGTCGAATCAAAACGATTTTCGACAAGGACCAACATCATCTCATGCTGATAATTTTAGAAAAAGTCCCATATCAATATCACTTATAGTTTTCATGAAGAAGTCGCTACAAACTTGTTTTTTAACAAGAGGTCAATGACCTTGAAGCTCTACTGATTGATTTTGATTTCAGGAAGTAGTCGCTACAGACTTGTTTTTTGAAAATCTATTTTTAACCGTTGCGGCCATCTTGAATTTCCGGCCGACCTGAAATTTTGCTAAGATCAATAAGACATTAAGAGCAACATTCCTGTGAAGTTTCATGAAAATCCATCAGGTAGTTTCAAAGAAGTAGTCGCTACAAGTTTTCATTATATAACTCTATGTAAACAAAGCAGCCATGTTTAAGGTCAAATCAAAATGATTTTCGACAAGGACCAACATCATGTCATACTGATCATTTTAGAAAAAGTCCCATATCAATATCTCTTATTGTTTTGAAGAAGTAGTCGCTACAAACTTATTTATTTTAAATCTATTTTTAGCTGTGGCGGCCATCTTGAATTTCCGGCCGACCTGAAATTTTTCTAGGATCAACTAGACATCAAGAGCAACATTCCTGTGAAGTTTCATGAACATCCGTCAAGTAGTTTCAGAGGAGTAGTCGCTACAAGTTTTTACTATATAACTCTATGTAACCAAAGATGGCCACTGGCAGCCATGTTTAACGTCGAATCAAAATAATTTTCCACAAGGATCTACATCATGTCATGCTGATCATTTTAGAAAAAGTCCCATATCAATATCACTTATAGTTTTCAAAAGGTAGTCGCTACAAACTTATTTTTTAAAAATCTATTTTTAGCTGTGACGGCCATCTTGAATTTCCGGCCGACCTGAATTTTTGCTAGGATCAATTAGACATCAAGAGCAACATTCCTGTAAAGTTTCATGACAATCCGCCAAGTAGTTTCAGAGGAGTAGTCGCTACAAGTTTTTACTATATAACTCTATGTAAACAAAGATGGCCGCTGCAGCCATGTTTAACGTTGAATCAAAACGATTTTTGACTAGGATCAACATCATGTCATGCTGATCATTTTAGAAAAAGTCCCATATCAATATCACTTATAGTTTTCAAGAAGTAGTCGCTACAAACTTATTTTTTAAAAATCTATTTTTAGCTGTGACGGCCATCTTGAATTTCCGGCCGACCTGAAATTTTTCTAGGATCAATCAGACATCAAGAGCAACATTCCTGTAAAGTTTCATGACAATCCGCCAAGTAGTTTCAGAGAAGTAGTCGCTACAAGTTTTTACTATATAACTCTATGTAAACAAAGATGGCCTCTGGCAGCCATGTTTAACGTTGAATCAAAACGATTTTTGACTAGGATCAACATCATGTCATGCTGATCATTTTAGAAAAAGTCCCATATCAATATCACTTATAGTTTTCAAGAAGAAGTCGCTACAAACTTGTATTTTAAAACTCTATTTTTAGCTTTGGCGGCCATCTTGGATTTCACATCAACATGAATTTTTGCTAGGATCAACTAGACTTTATGGGCAACATTTCTGTAAAGTTTCATGAATATCCATCCAGTAGTTTCAGCTGTGAAGTCGCTACAAGTTTTTACTATATAACTCTATGTAAACAAAGATGGCCGCTGGCAGCCATGTTTAACGTTGAATCAAAACGATTTTTGACTAGGATCAACATCATGTCATGCTGATCATTTTAGAAAAAGTCCCATATCAATATCACTTATAGTTTTCAAGAAGAAGTCGCTACAAACTTGTATTTTAAAACTCTATTTTTAGCTTTGGCGGCCATCTTGGATTTCACATCAACATCAATTTTTGCTAGGATCAACTAGACTTTATGGGCAACATTTCTGTAAAGTTTCATGAATATCCATCCAGTAGTTTCAGCTGTGAAGTCGCTACAAGTTTTTACTATATAACTCTATGTAAACAAAGATGGCCGCTGGCAGCCATGTTTAACGTTGAATCAAAACGATTTTTGACTAGGATCAACATCATGTCATGCTGATCATTTTAGAAAAAGTCCCATATCAATATCACTTATAGTTTTCAAGAAGAAGTCGCTACAAACTTGTATTTTAAAACTCTATTTTTAGCTTTGGCGGCCATCTTGGATTTCACATCAACATGAATTTTTGCTAGGATCAACTAGACTTTATGGGCAACATTTCTGTAAAGTTTCATGAATATCCATCCAGTAGTTTCAGCTGTGAAGTCGCTACAAGTTTTTACTATATAACTCTATGTAAACAAAGATGGCCGCTGGCAGCCATGTTTAACGTTGAATCAAAACGATTTTTGACTAGGATCAACATCATGTCATGCTGATCATTTTAGAAAAAGTCCCATATCAATATCACTTATAGTTTTCAAGAAGAAGTCGCTACAAACTTGTATTTTAAAACTCTATTTTTAGCTTTGGCGGCCATCTTGGATTTCACATCAACATGAATTTTTGCTAGGATCAACTAGACTTTATGGGCACCATTTCTGTAAAGTTTCATGAATATCCATCCAGTAGTTTCAGCTGTGAAGTCGCTACAAGTTTTTACTATATAACTCTATGTAAACAAAGATGGCCGCTGGCAGCCATGTTTAATGTTGAATCAAAACGATTTTTGACTAGGATCAACATCATGTCATGCTGATCATTTTAGAAAAAGTCCCATATCAATATCACTTATAGTTTTCAAGAAGTAGTCGCTACAAACTTGTATTTTAAAACTCTATTTTTAGCTTAGGCGGCCATCTTGGATTTCACATCAACATGAATTTTTGCTAGGATCAACTAGACTTTATGGGCAACATTTCTGTAAAGTTTCATGAATATCCATCCAGTAGTTTCAGCTGTGAAGTCGCTACAAATAAAAGTTTACGGACAGACAGACGGACAGACGGACAGACGGACAGACGGACGGACGGACGACGGACTCCGCACCACGGCATAAGCTCTGCTGATCTCTGATCAGTAGAGCTAAAAACCTATTTTTAGATCTGGCTGCCATCTTGGATTTCACATCAACATGAATTTTTGCTAGGATCAACTAGACTTCATGTGCAACATTTCTGTAAAGTTTCATTCAGTAGTTTCAGAGGAGTAGTCGCTACAAAAAAAAGTTTACGGACAGACAGACGGATGGACAGACGGACGACGGACGCCGCACCACGGCATAAGCTCTGCTGATCTCTGATCAGTAGAGCTAAAAATTAGTAAGTTATCTGCCCTTTGCTTGGAGGGTCAAGGTCACTTCCACATTTGCTTTGTCACATTGCGATGTACCACCCATGATACAACTATAAGCAAAGTTTGAAAGGTCTAGTGCATACAGTTTGTGAGAAAATGACCTAAACGCAAAACTTGAATGTTGCCGCCGCCGCCGCCGCCGGAAAACCAACACCTATGTCTCTTTTTTTCTTCGAAAAGGCGAGACAAAAATCTATTTTTAGCTTTGGCGGCCATCTTGGATTTCACATCAACATGAATTTTTGCTAGTATCAACTAGACTTCATGGGCAACATTTCTGTAAAGTTTCATGAATATCCATCCAGTAGTTTCAGAGGAGTAGTCGCTACAAATAAAAGTTTACGGACAGACAGACGGACGACGGACGCTGCACCAAGGCATAAGCTCTGCTGATCTCTGATCAGTCGAGCTAAAAATCAAGATTGCCATGTGTCCCTTTAAAACGGCAATACCGCCAACAACAGGGAACTTTTACAACAAATGTACGTCGGTTCTAAGCCTATTAACTATAAGATATATGTGTAACTTACACATGTTGCGAATCTGAACTCTGTAACTACATTATCAACGCTTTAACCAGTCAGGCAAACCACCACCCTATTGTCCGTCAAATTATGAGTTACCAACTCTAAATTCAGTTTACGTATACTCAATTACAGGTATTTAAGTATCCATGAAAATATTTTGACTTCTTCTCGAACATATGCATTATTTTATAACCTCAACACATGGATAGAGTTTAGAAAAACGGTAATTGCCTTTTGTTGGCAGAATAGCCAAATGTACAATGTAAGAATTCCCACAAGAAAACATTTTCGATGGCATTTGTAACTTACTAGTGACTTTTCTTGTATTTAATTTTGCATGATTAACAGTGCTACGTTTCGTGTGTAAGACATAATCATGCCAAACTAATTAGCCTATGCACGCTCTACCATTTTACTGCATTAACTTATCTGCAATTTGTTGTAAATTAATAACTGAATTAACAACCCCTTTCTTACAATACGAGCATACGGCTTCCAGCTTCCGCAAGACACTTATTAAAGTAGTTACCCCGCCAACCATGACCAAATTTAACAACAAATGTACAACATTTGTAAACCTACTGACAACGAGGTATATAATATAACTTAAATATTTTGAGAATCTTAACTTTATAGATACAATATAAACGGCTTTAACCAGCAAGGCCAAACCGCAAAACTGTCCTGAGCATCGAATTAAGAATTAGCAACTCTAAATTAATTTCACGTATACTTAATTACATGTATTTTAAGTATACATCAACTAGGCTTTTAATCGGTACATATGAATTATTTTATGACCTCAACACATGGATAGAGTTTGGAAGAATGATTTTGTGTTTTAAAATTTGCCTGTTGTTGGCGGGATGGCGGTTTTAATAGAATGTCACTTCGGAGTTAAGGTCTGGATAGCAAATAATTACGTTGTGACAGCTATTATTAATTTTTCTTATAGGCTATGTCGTCATATAAGGGCTTTGTATGTTTTATACATTTTCTTCTCTTTTTCTCTTGTATCCCGCTAATAGTTTAGAAGTATGTTGAATTTAAATCTCAGTTAAATTATATGCTGATTGCTCAAGAAACGTGTTTACTGTTCACACGTAGATTGTGTGTTTATTTGTTTTGCCATATTTTCACCTAAATATCTATCTTCCGATAATATATGTGTAAAATGAAACTATTTAAACAGAAGACAAAATCAAGTAGGATGATAGGGGATTGATTGGGGTGATGAGCGGCAATTTGGCAAACCTGACTGTCTTTATATCGTCCCAGTTCATATAAATGTCAGCAAGTCCCATCAACGCACGCAAGCACGTGCACACACACACCTGCACACACACACAACCTTTCGATATTATAATAGTTTTATTATGTATACATGTGAATTCCATATGCCATAATGGCAAGTATGTTGTATACATAATATATGTTATTTACTTGTATACCATTTGAGAAATATATCCTTATTAGGACCTATCGGAACATACTGTACAGGGTTCTTGTTTTTCCGCAGGACGGTCGTGCGGATAAAGAAAATAATCGGCACGACGGTCGTGCAGATAAAGAAAATAATCGGCAATTATTATTAATTCTTACAGTACGACAGTCGTGCGGCAATTGTTATTAATTCTTAAACTTCAATAAATAGTAATTCTTTATTTCTTCTACGTACATGTGAGCATATAGTGATGTCTTTTATTTAGAGCAAAAATATATAACCCAAAAATCAATTCTATTGGACTAATTGCTTGACCCAGGGTCAAGGGTCAGTTCTGTGGCTGGAAGTTATTAAAATACAATAATTATGTCCAGTGAGTTTAGATATGAAATCTGTAACACTGTATTTCGAAATATGCATTTAACCGATATGCGATTAGACGGAATCGACTGTATAAGACGATTAAAAGTCCTTAAAGTTATCTGTTATATACATGTTCATGAAAACAAATATTTGGAATAAAATATATAAATTTTAAAATTTTAGGGGGAAAATCAACACAAAATGAATTGAGGTCACTGATTTTTGGAGTAGTTCTTTAAATATAAAATATAAATTCAAATCTGAGAGGGACTATCCCAAATATCATGGTGATTAAGTTTCATTAAAATCCTTCAAGCGGTTTCAGAGAAAATGTCATTTTCAACCTTTTCCTATATAACTCTATGTAAACTTTGGGTCGCCGTGGTGGCCATTTTGATTATTCGACGATAACGAACCCAAGGAACATGTATATGATATTTCACAAGAATGGAATAAGTGGTTTTGGAGATTTCATTTGAAATTTCCTTAAATTTGACCAGTTTTAGCAATGGTGGCCATCTTGGATGACTTGCAGCCGCAAAAAACACAAATCGGAGAGGAACTATCCCAAAGATCATTGTGATTTAAGTTTCATCAAAATCCTTCAAGTGGTTTCAGAGAAGATGTAATTTTTAACCTTTTCCTATATAACTCTATGTAAATTTTGGGTCGCTGTGGCGGCCATTTTGATTATTCGACGATAACGAAAAACACAAACTTGATAGAGGCCAACCCAAGGAACATGTTTATGATATTTCACAAGAATGCAATAAGTGGTTTTGGAGGAGGTCTTTTGAAATTTCCTTAAATTTGACCTAATTTTAGCCATGGTAGCCATCTTGGATGACTGGCGGCCATGAAAAACAAAAATCTGAGAGGGGCCCTCCCAAGTACCGTATTTTACCTTGTATAGTACGCAGTTTTTTGACCACTTTTACGGTTTCCGAAAGTGGGGTTACGGTTTCCGAAAGGGGGGTGCGTACAATATAAGGAAACAATAAAAAGAACTTTTTTTTCTTGCAGAAAATCGATGTCTGGGAAGAAAAACCTTGACGACGAACAGACATTGAGACAGAAAATTGTGAATACCGATAATATACAATTTTTTCGTAATTTACTTGCTTCAAATAAGTAATATATTGACTTAATTCGATTTATAAATGAATAAAGTGTATTATGATGCTTCTTTTTGTATAAATGTTTGCATGTTTGTTGTAGAACTTCAATAAAGTGTGTGAAAAATCGTCCCTCGATTTTGTTGTTTATATCGCGTGACGTAATATCACGTGACTTCCAGCTGTTTAGACTGGTACATACTGGGTACATGTAGTATTTGTACAGTTCTATTCTATTCTAATATTTATAGGATTTTATTTAATATTTTATAAAAAATTAATGAAGTTTTTGCTTTATTTTGAAATACATATATTTTAGACGGCGTAGAAAGGCAGAATCACCCTACTTTGAAATGGCAATTATTCAATAATGCTTGTGAAAACATGCTAACCGGTACACATTTGATGATTGATAATTGGGTCAAACAAAATCACACCTCGGCTGCAGTATAGACACATTTTAAACACGGGGTAGAGTGGGTTATTCCATTATAGAATCCTTTGAAGTTGCCGCGAGTAGTGACTATTTCTGAGGATGCACTTTGACAAGCCATGTGACCTTTACCAGATTTAGCCACGGGGTACAGGTAACTGATCACGCGTTACACTTGTGCTACACATATGATAAGCACTGGTTCCCGTGAATACACAATGTTAGTATAATCGGCGTAATGGATTACGGTAACCAACGACTTTGTTGTGTTTAAGTAGATGTAATTATCGGATTATGGACAATTATCTGCGGCATTATAATTGGCTCTTTGATGAGATGATACAAGATAGGTACTCCCCTGAAGATTGGCAATTAATGATTGAAGTAATTATATTTACTTTTGTACGCTAATTTTCTCTATCGTGATTTTTTTTTTTTTTTTTTGACCTTTTATTTTCGTTGAATGGTTCATCTAGGAAAACTAATATTTTGATGCGTATTATACACGGAAACAACTTTTTTACCCCAGTTTTGACCTCTGAGAAGGGGGTGCGTACTATACACGGGTGCGTATTATACAAGCTAAAATACGGTAACATTGTGATGAAGTTTCATCAAAATCCTTAAGCGGTTTCAGAGGAGATGTCGATTTTTAAAATTGCTAACAGACAGACGGACGGACAGATAGACAGACGGACGAAAAGTGATCGCATAAAAATGAAGGCCCTATCGTCTTAACGAGGCAAAATATAGAATTTTTAACTAAATCAAGGGCCACAACTCTGCTGGTAGTGATCAGATCTGGCTGGTTTTCGAATTTGTCTCAGCTTTCATTGATATTAACAATCTAATAAAGTTTGGTAAAGATCAGATGAAAAATGAAAGCCCTATGATCTTAAATAGATAAAAGTTAACGACGGACTGACGACTTACAACAGACAACGGACGGACAACTCGCCATCCCATAACTCTGCTGGCCCTTGGTAAAAAAAGTAAAAAAATAACAAAAATTTAAAACAAGAGGTCAATGACCTTGAAGCTCTACTGATAGATTTTGATAGCTAGATCAGCATTCCTGTGAAGTTTCATAAAAATCTGTCAAGTAGTTTCAGGAGTAGTCGCTACAAGTTGAAGTTTTTACTATATAACTCTAGGTAAACAAAGATGGCCACTGGCAGCCATGTTTAATGTCGAATCAAAATAATTTTTGACAACGATCAACATCTTGTCATGCTGATCATTTCAGAAAAAGTCCCATATCAATATCACTTACAGTTTTCAAGAAGTAGTCGCTACAAACTTGTTTTTAACAAGAGGCCCAAGAGGGCCTGTAGACGCTCTACTTGTATGATGTGATTCAAAAACATAAACATGATAGAGGCCAACCCAAGAAACATGTTTCCTATATAGAACTCTATGTAAACTTTGGGTTATCGTGGCGGCCATTTCGAATATTTGACGACATTGAAAAACACAAACTTGATGGAGGCCAACAACAGGAACATGCATATGATATTTACTAGAATGGAATAAGTGGTAATATGTAATTTGATAAATGTCCTTAAATTTGACCTAAGTTTAGCCATGGTGGCCATCATGGATGACTGGAGGCCCCAAATCTGAGGGGGACTAACCCAACGATCATTGTGATTAAGTTTCATCAAAATCCTTCAAGCAGTTTCAGAGAAGATGTCATTTTTAACCTTTTCCTATATAACTATGTAAACTTTGGGTCGCTGTGGCGGCCATTTTGATTATTCGACAATAAAAAAAAACACAAACTTAATAGAGGCTAACCCAAGGAACATGTTTATGATATTTCACAAGAATGCAATAAGTGGTTTCGGAGGAGATGTTGTTTGAAATTTCCTTAAATTTGACTTAATTTTAGACATGGCGACCTTCTTGGATGACTGGCGGCCGTGAAAAACACAAATCTGAGAGGGACTATCCCAAATATCATAGTGATTAAGTTTCATCAAAATCCTTCAAGAGGTTTCAGAGAAGATGTCATTTTTAACCTTTTCCTATATAACTCTATATAAACTTTGGGTCGCCGTGGTGGCCACTTTTATTATTTGACGATAACGAAAAACACAAACTTGATAGAGCCATGGAACATGTATATGATATTTCAGTAGAATGGAATCGGTGGTTTCGTTGGAGATGTCGTTCGAAATTTCCTTAAATTTGACCCAGTTTTAGCCATGGTGGCCATCTTGGATGACTGGCGGCTGTGAAAAACACAAATCTGAGAGGGACTATCCCAAATATTATTGTGATTAAGTTTCATCGAAATCCTTCAAGCGGTTTCAGAGAAGATGTCATTTTTAAACTTTTCCTAAATAACTCTAGGTAAATTTTGGGTCGCCGTGGCGGCCATTTTGATTATTCGACAATAACGAAAAACACAAACTGATAGAGGCAAACCCAAGGAACATGTATATGATATTTCACAAGAATGGAATAAGTGGTTTCGAAGGAGATGTCGTTTGAAATTTACTTAAATTTTACCTAGTTTTAGCCATGGCGGCCATCTTGGATGACTGGCGGATGCGAAAAACACAAATCTGAGAGTGATTATCCCAAATATCATTGTGCTTAACTTTCATCAAAATCTTTCAGGAGGTTTGAGAGAAGATGTAATTTTTAACCTTTTAACTCTAGGTTTACCACCATCAATTACATGTACCGTATTTTACCTTGTATATTACGCACCCGTGTATAGTACGCACCCCCTTCTCAGAGGTCAAAACTGGGGAAAAAGGTTGTTTCCGTGTATAATACGCATCAAAATATTAGTTTTCCTAGATGAACCATTCAACGAAAATAAAAGGTTGAAAAAAAAAAAAAAAAAATCACGATCGAGAAAATTAGCGTACAAAAGGAAACAACACCGGAACAATAAAATTACTTCAATCATTAATTCCCAATCTTCAGAGGAGTACCTATCTTGTATCATCTCATCAAAGAGCCGATTATAATGCCGCAGATAATTGTCCGTAATCCGATAATTACATCTACTAAAACAAATACAACAAAGTCGTTGGTTACCGTAATCCATTACGCCGATTATACTAACATTGTGTATTCACGGGAACCAGTGCTTATCATAAGTGTATCATAAGTGTAACGCGTGATCAGTTACCTGTACCCCGTGGCTAAATCTGGTAAAGGTCACACAGCTTGTCAAAGTGCATCCTCAGAAATAGTCGCTACTTGCGGCAACTTCAAAGGATTATAGAAATAGAATAACCCACTCTACCCGTGTTTAAAGTGTGTCTATACTGCAGCCGAGTTGCGATCTTGTTTAGCCCAATTATCAATCATCAAATGTGTACCGGTAAGCATGTTTTCAAAAGCATTATTGAATAATTGCCATTTCAAAGTAGGGTGATTCTGCCTTTCTACGCCGTCTAAAATATATGTCTTTCAAAATAAAGCAAAATCTTCATTAATTTTTTATAAAATATTAAATAAAATCCTATAAATATTAGAATATAATAGAACTGTAACAATACTACATGTACCAGTCTAAACAACAGCTGGAAGTCACGTGATATTACGTCACGCGATATAAACAACAAAATCGAGGGACGATTTTTCAAACAATTTATTGAAGTTTTCCAACAAACATGCAAACATTTATACAAAAACAAGCATCATAATACACTTTATTCATTTATAATTCGAATTAAGTCAATATATTACTTATATGAAGCGAATAAATTACGAAAAAATTGTGTATTATCGGTATTCACAATTTTATGTTTTCTTTGTTTCCTTATATTGTACGCACCCCACTTTCGGAAACCGTAAAAGTGGTAAAAAAACTGCTTACTATACAAGGTAAAATACGGTAAACCTCCGAGGTGTAGTCGAATGTAGTTCCTATAATAAAAAGTAATCCCTCCTTTTTCGATGGAAATGGGCATTATAAGTAGGGGAAAACTGCCCATTTCTATTCGATTTTGTGGTTATATGTATAAGAAGCGTATTAATAGGTTTTACCGGATCACTGATGAACATTTTCGAAATTTCGACTCTATGCTTACACCTTGTGAGCAATGAAAACAGTCGATCAATAAAAACAGCTGTACCCTTGACCTGTTTAAAAAACATTTGATTTATTTAGAAAATAATTTTTTTAACATGATTTGATTGATTTAAAATAACTTTTTTATTATGTATTCATTTTAGGCGCAGACAGTCAGTGTTTAAACGAGGATTCAGAACAAACTAACACTATACCTGAGTCAACGCAAAAGCCAAATGGTCAGTATATTTCTTTTTAAATGTTAAATGCTAAGGGCGACTACAATAGCCTTTGCATCCAGCGTAAACCCAGATCACATCAATAACTCGCAGGCTGATCAGGGTTTACACTGTGGTGGCTCAAAAGTCATTTCTCCAAAACATTGTTTTAACAACCCTTTCAATTCAAAGAAAGGACAGTCCATTATAAATCAATAGCAGGCTAAGGGTATGTTCAATTTGTTTCCAGTTCACTTCATCCTAATTGTTATTAAACAAATTGTTTCTTTTTATTCTATGTATGACAAACCTATATTTTTTTCTCAACAGACTCAACAGGTAGCTGTAGCATTGTCAGAACAACCAGTGTGTCAGACTCGGGTGGGGAATGTTGTCACAGTCAGTCAGATAGCACAACACAGATGTACTATGAAAAAGGTACAATCTTTTTGTTTTTAATGTAAAAATGCATCCTTGCCTTTGTACAAAATAACTTGCTGTCCTTTCTGACCTATTTGGATGACTGTGTTTCTGTCCACTTAAGTTTGTTGAAACTGAACTTTCTATAACTAGTATGTTTGTTCAAAACACTTCATGGCTTGAGTAGAAAAAAGAAGCTCTTTTCCTTTAAAACAACCTACTTCTTAAATAAAAAAGCTATAAAATACAACGTGTTTTGTTTGTGTCTTTTTTAGATTCTAGTGGCGCTAGTATCACAGAACATTCCTCACATCCTACATCCAGGCCTCCACCATCATGGAATAAAGATGAATGCCGTGAGACCATCTCTGAGCTATTTGGGTCGAAGACAGTCCTGTTACACTTGTCCTGAAAAGCTTTGCGACACTCTGAGTAAAGCAGAGACGTCAAGGCTCCAGCCGAAGAAATTTATCCATGCTTGAATAAACAGCAAGAATTGGTGACTTTGCTATGTGGAAGGTGAAGGAATGTATTGTATTGCATGCAAGAAACATCACATGAAACATCCACAAAATAGAAGAGAAGTGTTTTCTGAAACTGCAGGCATTCATTTTAAGCAAGATGCCCTGACAACATATGGCAAGATCAGTTTGCATTCTGCAGCACTGGAAAGTGAAATGTTACAAAAGGGGTCCTGTTTCCACCAGGACTTGATGAAAACAAGAGGTCAATGACCTTGAAGCTCTACTGATTGATTTTGATTTCAGGAAGTAGTCGCTACAGACTTGTTTTTTGAAAATCTATTTTTAACCGTGGCGGCCATCTTGAATTTCCGGCCGACCTGAAATTTTGCTAGGATCAATTAGACATTAAGAGCAACATTCCTGTGAAGTTTCATGAAAATCCGTCAAGTAGTTTCAGAGAAGTAGTCGCTACAAGTTTTCATTATATAACTCTATGTAAACAAAGATGGCCGCTGGCAGCCATGTTTAACGTCAAATCAAAACGATTTTCGACAAGGACCAACATCATGTCATACTGATCATTTTAGAAAAAGTCCCATATCAATATCTCTTATTGTTTTGAAGAAGTAGTCGCTACAAACTTATTTATTTTAAATCTATTTTTAGCTGTGGTGGCCATCTTGAATTTCCGGCCGACCTGAAATTTTTCAAGGATCAACTAGACATCAAGAGCAACATTCCTGTGAAGTTTCATGAACATCCGTCAAGTAGTTTCAGAGAAGTAGTCGCTACAAGTTTTTACTATATAACTCTAAGTAACCAAAGATGGCCACTGGCAGCCATGTTTAACGTCGAATCAAAATAATTTTCCACAAGGATCTACATCATGTCATGCTGATCATTTTAGAAAAAGTCCCATATCAATATCCCTTATAGTTTTCAAGAAGTAGTCGCTACAAACTTATTTTTTAAAAATCTCTTTTTAGCTGTGACGGCCATCTTGAATTTCCGGCCGACCTGAAATTTTTCTAGGATCAATTAGACATCAAAAGCAACATTCCTGTAACGTTTCATGACAATCCGCAAAGTAGTTTCAGAGGAGTAGTCGCTACAAGTTTTTACTATAAAACTCTATGTAAACAAAGATGGCCGCTGGCAGCCATGTTTAACGTTGAATCAAAACGATTTTTGACTAGGATCAACATCATGTCATGCTGATCATTTTAGAAAAAGTCCCATATCAATATCACTTATAGTTTTCAAGAAGTAGTCGCTACCAACTTGAATTTAAAATATCTATTTTTAGCTTTGGCGGCCATCTTGGATTTCACATCAACATGAATTTTTGCTAGGATCAACTAGACTTCATGGGCAACATTTCTGTAAAGTTTTATGAATATCCATCCAGTAGTTTCAGAGGAGTAGTCGCTACAAATAAAAGTTTACGGACAGACGGACGGACAGACGGACGGACGCCGCACTACGGCATAAGCTCTGCTGATCTCTGATCAGTAGAGCTAAAAATCTATTTTTAGCCGTGGCGGCCATCTTGAATTTCCGGCCGACCTGAAATTTTGCTAGGATCAATTAGACATCAAGAGCAACATTCGTGTGAAGTTTCATGAAAATCCGTCAAGTAGTTTCAGATGAGTAGTCGCTACAAGTTTTCATTATATAACTCTATGTTAACAAAGATGGCCGCTGGCAGCCATGTTTAACGTCGAATCAAAATGATTTTCGACATCATGTCTTTAGAAAAAGTCCCATATCAATATCACTTATAGTTTTCAAGAAGTAGTCGCTACAAACTTGTATTTTGAAAATCTATTTTTAGCCATGGCAGCCATCTTGAATTTCCGGCCGACCTGAAATTTTGCTAGGATCAATTAGACATCAAATGCAACATTTCTGTGAAGTTTCATGAAAATCCGTCAAGTAGTTTCAGAGGAGTAGTCGCTACAAGTTTTCATTATATAACTCTATGTAAACAAAGATGGCCACTGGCAGCCATGTTTAATGTCGAATCAAAATAATGTTCGACTCGTGTCATGCTGATCATTTTAGAAAAAGTCCCATATCAATATCACTTATAGTTTTCAAGAAGTAGTCGCTACAAACTTATTTTTTAAAAATCTATTTTTAGCCGTGGCGGCCATCTTGAATTTCCGGCCGACCTGAAATTTTGCTAGGATCATTTAGACATCAAGGGCAACATTCCTGTGAAGTTTCATGAAAATCCGTCAAGTAGTTTCAGAGGAGTAGTCGCTACAAGTTTTCATTATATAACTCTATGTAAACAAAGATGGCCGCTGGCAGCCATGTTTAACGTCAAATCAAAACGATTTTCGACAAGGACCAACATCATGTCATGCTGATCATTTTAGAGAAAGTCCCATATCAATATCACTTATAATTTTCAAGAAGAAGTCGCTACAAACTTGAATTTAAAAAATCTATTTTTAGTTTTGGCGGCCATCTTGGATTTCACATCAACATGAATTTTTGCTAGGATCAACTAGACTTCATGGGCAACATTTCTGTAAAGTTTTATGAATATCCATCCAGTAGTTTCAGAGGAGGAGTCGCTACAAATAAAAGTTAACGGACGGACAGACGGACGGACGGACGACGGACGCCGCACCACGGCATAAGCTCTGCTGATCTCTGATCAGTAGAGCTAAAAAGTGAGACAGAGACATCTGTGCTAGAAAAGTAATTTGCTACAGCATATTTTCTAATGAAGGAGTTCATTGCGAATCGCAAATTCATTCCATTACTTAATTTTATTCAGTCTGTTTCTGGTGATGACAGTCTGAAATACTTTAAGCATCGGTTTGAAAGATCCCAAAGTGAAAAAAAAAATCCTATATAAATCTATGTAAAACTGTGACCCCCGGGGAGGGGACAAATTTGAACCCAGGGTCACCATTTGAACAAACTTAGTAGAGGTCCATAAACTGATGCTACATGTCATGAGAGCTCTGTGCCTTGTGGTTTCAGAGGAGAAGATTTTTTAAAGTTTTTTCCAATGTCTATATGAAAAACATGCAAAATCTCAATATACAAACTTTGGATCCCCGGGGAACGGCCATTTTTGACCCCGGGGACTTCATTTGAACAAAATTGATAGTCTAGGCGTTGGCGATCATTTTAAAAGACAAGAGGCCCAAGAGGGCCTGTGGACGCTCTACAGGCTAACATGGCTCTTATAACATCAATGAAGTGAGTGACTGCCATTTGCGTTTTTTTCAAAGTTTCGGGCAAAAAACAGCTTTTTAACTAAATCAAGGGCCATAACTAAAGAATCTGGTAAAGTTTGGTAAAAGATCAGATGAAAAATGAAGGCCCAACCGTATTAACGAGGCAACATATAGCATGTTTAACTAAATCAAGAACACCTCTATTACTGGTCCGACTGGTCGAACATAGAGCTAAAAAAAAAAAAAAAAAAAAAAAAAAAGAAGATATTTAAAAATAAATCAATAAAAAAAAAAAAAAAAAAAAAAAAAATATTTAAAAAAAAAATGGGTCCCCATTTGAACAAAATATGTAAAGGACCATAAGCTTATAGCAACAGCAAAATATTAAACCTCTGGCTCTTGCAGTTTCAGAGAAGATTTTTTAAGTTTTTCCCTATACATGTCTATGTAAAACATGTGACCCTTGGGGCGGGACCAAATGTGACCCCAGGGTCACTATTTGAACAAACTTGGTAAAGGACCATAAGCTTATAATAAATGTAACATATCAAACCTCTGACTCTTGTAGTTGGCGAGAAGAAGATTTAAAAAAAAAATCTTATATAAGTCTATGTAAAACTGTGACCCTCGGGGCGGGGACAAATTTGACCCCCAGGTCACCATTTGAACAAACTTAGTAGAGGACCATAAGCTGATGCTACATGTATTACATGAGAGCTCTGTGCCATGTGGTTCCAGAGAAGAAGATTTTTTTCAGTTTTTCCCTATACAAGCCTATGTAAAACTGTGACCCCCGGGGTGGGGCCAAATGTGACCCCTAGGTCACCATTTGAACAAACTTGATAGAGGACCACAAGCTTATAGCAAATGCAAAATATTAAACCTCTGGCTCTTGCAGTTTCAGAGAAGAAGATTTTTTAAGTTTTTCCCTATACATGTCTATATAAAACATGTGACCCTTGGGGCGGGGCCAAATGTGACCCGAGGGTCACCATTTGAACAAACTTGGTAAAGGACCATAAGCTTATAGTAAATGCAAAGTATCAAACCTCTGGCTGTTGTAGTTTCCGAGAAGAAGATTTTTTAGAAAAAAATCCTATATAAGTCTATGTAAAACTGTGACCCCCGGGGCGGGGACAAATTTGACCCCAGGGTCACCATTTGAACAAACATAGTAGAGGACCATAAGCTGATGCTACATGTAATACATGAGATATATGTGCCTTGTGGTTTCAGAGAAGAAGATTTTTTAAAGTTTTTTCCTATATGTCTATATGAAAAACATGCAAAACCTCAATATACAAACTTTGGACCCCCGGGGCACGGCCATTTTTGACCCCGGGGACTTAATTTGAACAATCTTGATAGTCTAGGCGTTGGCGATCATTTTAAAAGAAAAACTGTTGAAATCTGTCCAGCGGTTCTGGAGAAGAAGATTTTTTAAGGTTTCGACCATATATGGTAATGGCAGCCATCTTGGATGTAGCGCTGACCTAATTTTAACAAATCTAAAAAGCATTCATCTAAGG
>JAWPHD010014710.1:40000-59553 GCA_037043455.1 Cyrtodaria siliqua | reverse complement strand
TTACACATATATATTCAGTTCTTACACATATATATATCAGTTTTTACACATATATATAGTTCAGTTCTTACACATATATATATCAGCTTCTTACACATATATATATTCAGTTTCTTACACGTACATATTCCGTTCTTATCACATATTAATATTCCAGTCTTAACACATATATATTCGTTCTTACGCTTATATATTCCAGTTCTTACACTATATATTCAGTTCTTACACATATATATTCCGTTTTTAACACATATCTATTCCAGTTCTTAACACATATATATAGTTCACTTTCTTACACATAATATATTTCCGTTCTTACACATATATATTTCACTTCTTACACATATATATTCCATTCTTACACATATATATTTCAGTTCTTAACGCATATATATTCATTTCTTACACATATATGTTCAGTTCTTACAGCATATATATTCCGTTCTTTACACGTACATATTCCGTTCTTACACATATATATTCCAATCTTACACATATATATTCCGTTCTTACACATATATATTCACTTCTACACATATATATTCATTTCTTACACATATATATTCCGTTCTTACACGTACATATTCCGTTCTTACACATATATATTCCGTTCTTACACGTACATATTCCGTTCTTTACACGTACATATTCCGTTCTTACAGATATATATTCCGTTCTTACACTACATATCGTTCTTACACAGTATATTCCGTTCTTACACATATATAATTTCTTCTTACAACATATACTATTCAGTTCTTACACATATATATTCATTTCTACACATATATATATTCAGTTCTTAAACATATTATTCCGTTCTTACCTTATATACTCTAATACTATTCCGTTCTTACACATATATATTTCCGTTCTTAACACGTATCATATTCCGTTCTTACACATATATATTCCTTTCTTACACATATATATTCCGTTCTTTAACACATATATATATTCAGTTTCCTTTACACATATATATATTCAGCTTCTTACATACATATATATTCAGTTCTTACAAATATATTATTCAGTTCTTACACATATATATATTCAGTTCTTACACATATATATTCAGTTCTTACACATACATATATATTCAGTTCTTACACATATATATTCAGTTCTTACACATATATATTCAGTTCTTACACATATATATTTCTTTTTTACACATATATATATTCAGTTCTTTACACATATATTATTCCGTTTCTTACACATATATATTCCGTTCTTACACATATATATTCAGTTCTTACACATATATATTCCGTTCTTACACATATATATTCAGTTCTTACACATATATATTTCACTTCTTACACATATATATTCAGTTCTTACACATAAATATTCCGTTCTTACACATATATATTCCATTCTTTACGCATATATATTCCATTCTTAAGCATATATATTCAGTTCTTACGCATTATATATTCAGTTCTTTACACATATATGTTTAGTTCTTACAGATATATATATCAGTTCTTACGCATATATATTTCAGTTTCTTACGCATATATATTCAGTTCTTACGCATATATATTCATTTTCTTTATACAGATATGTTCAGTTCTTACACATATATATTCCGTTCTTACACGTACATATTCCTTTCTTACACATATATATTCCGTTCTTACACATATATATTCAGTTCTCTTACACATATATATATTCCGTTCTTACACATATATATTCCGTTCTATTACACGTACATATTCCTTTCTTACACATATATATTTCCGTTTCTTACACATATATATTCCGTTCTTACGTATACATGTTCAGTTCTTACACATACATATTCAGTTCTAACACATATCTATTCAGTTCTTACACATATATATTCCGTTCTTACACATATATATTCCGTTCTTTACACATATATATTCCGTTCTTACACATATATATATTCCGTTCTTAACACATATATATTCCGTTCTTACATATATATATTCAGTTTCTTACACATATATATTCACTTCTTACACATATAAATTCAGTTCTTTACACATATATATTCCGTTCTATACACATATATATTCCGTTCTTACACATATATATTCCGTTCTTACGCATATATATTCCGTTCTTACGCATATATATATTCAGTTTTTTAGCATATATATTCAGTTCTTACACATATATATTTAGTTCTTACGCATATATTTTCAGTTCTTACGCATAGATATTCAAGTTCTTACGCATATATATATTCATTCTTACTCATATATGTTCAGTTTCTTACACATATATATTCCGTTGTTACAAGTACATATTCCGTTCTTACGCATATATGTTCCGAGTCTTACACATATTATATTTCCGTTCTTACACATATATAATCAGTTCTTACACATATATATTCATTTCATTAACACATATATATTCAGTTCTTAAACATATATATTCCGTTCTTCTCACATATATACACATATATATTCCGTTCTTACACATATATATTCCGTTCTTACACGTACATATTCCGTTCTTACACATACGTTTATTTATATTCCGTTCTTACACATATATATTCCGTTCTTACGCATATATATTCAGTTCTTACACATATATATTCAGTTCTTTACGCTTATATATTCAGTTTCTTACACATATATATTCAGTTCTTACACATATATATTCAGTTCTTACACATATATATTCAGTTCTTACACATATATATTCCGTTCTTACACATATATATTCCGTTCTTACACAGATATAATCCGTTATTACACGTATATATTCCGTTCTTACACATATATATTCCGTTCTTACACATTATATATTCCGTTCTTACATATATATTCTGTTCTTACGCTATATATATTCCGTTCTTTCGCATATATATTTAGTTTTACGAATATACATTCCGTTGTTACGCATATATATTCAGTTCTTACACATATATATTCAGTTCTTACGCATATATATTCCGTTCTTACACATATATATTCTTACACATATATTCCGTTCTTACGCATATATATTCAGTTCTTACACATATATAATTCCGTTCTTACACATATATATTCCGTTCTTACGCATTTATATTCCGTTCTAACCTATATATATTCCGTTCTTACGCCTATATATTCAGTTCTTACGCATATATATTCAGTTCTTACGCATATATATTCAGTTCTTACACATATATGTTCAGTTCTTACACATACATATTCCGTTCTTACACTTACATATTCCGTACTTACACATATATATTCCGTTCTAAACCTATATATATTCCGTTCTTACGCATATATATTCAGTTCTTACGCATATATATTCAGTTCTTACGCATATATTATTCAGTTCTTACACATATATATTCAGTTCTTAACAGATATATATTCAGTTCTTACGCATATATATTCAGTTATTACACATATATGTTCAGTTCTTACGCATATATATTCCGTTCTTACACATATATATTCTTACACATATATTCCGTTCTTACACATATATATTCAGTTTCTTACACAATATATATTCCGTTCTAACACATATATATTCCGTTCTTACACATATATATTCCGTTCTAGACCCTATATATATTCCGTTCTTACGCATATATATTCAGTTCTTACGCATATATATTCAGTTCTTTACGCATATATATTCAGTTCTTACACATATACATTCAGTTTCTTACAGATATATATTCAGTTCTTACGCATATATATTCAGTTCTTACGCATATATGTTCAGTTCTTACATATATATATTCATTTCTTTACACATATATATTCAGTTCTTACACATATATATTCCGTTCTTACACATATATATCACATATATATTTCAGTTCTTACGCATTATATATTCAGTTCTTACGCATATATATTCAGTTCTTACACATATATATTCAGTTCTTACAGAATATATATTCAGTTCTTACGCATATATATTCAGTTATTACACATATATGTTCAGTTCTTACGCATATATATTCCGTTCTTACACATATATATTCTTACACATATATTCCGTTCTTACACATATATATTCAGTTCTTACACATATATATTCCGTTCTTACACATATATATTCCGTTCTTACACATATATATTCCGTTCTTACACATATTATTATATTCCGTTCATACACATATATATTCACTTCTTACACATATATATTCATTTCTTACACATATATATTCCGTTATTATACATATATATTCCGTTCTTACACATATATATTTCCATTCTTACACATTATATATTCCGTTCTTAGGCTTATATATTCCGTTCTTACGCATGTATATTCAGTTTTTTATGCATATATATTCAGTTCTTACACATATATTATTTAGTTTCTTACGCATATATATTCAGTTTCTTACGCATATATATTCAGTTCTTTACACATATATATTCCGTTCTTACACATATATATTCCGTTCTTACACATATATAATCCGTTATTACACGTATATATTCCGTTCTTACACATATATATTCCGTTCTTACACATATATATTCCGTTCTTACATATATATTCTGTTCTTACGCATATATATTCCGTTCTTTCGCATATATATTTCAGTTTTACGCATATACATTCCGTTGTTACGCATTATATATTCAGTTCTTACACATTATATATTCAGTTCTTACACATATATATTCAGTTCTTACGCATATATATTCCGTTCTTACACATATATATTCATACACATATATTCCGTTCTTACACATATATATTCCGTTCTTACACATATATATTCCGTTCTTACGCATATATAATTCATACACATATATTCCGTTCTTACACATATATATTCCGTTCTTACACATATATATTCCGTTCTTACGCATATATATTCTGTTCCTACACATATATATTCAGTTCTTACACATGTCTATTCAGTTCTTACACATATATATTCCGTTCTTACACATATATATTCCGTTCTTACGCATATATATTCATACAACATATATTCCGTTCTTACACATATATATTCCGTTCTTACACATATATATTCCGTTCTTACACATATATATTCCGTCCTTACACATATATATTCCGTTCTTACACATATATATTCCGTTCTTTAGGCATATATATTCCGTTTCTTACGCATGTATATTCAGTTTTTTATGCATATATATTCAGTTCTTACACATATATATTTAGTTCTTACGCATATATATTCAGTTCTTACGCATATATATTCAGTTCTTACACATATATATTCCGTTTTTACACATATATATTCCGATCTTACACATATATATTCCGTTCTAACACATATATATTCCGTTCTTACATGTATATATTCCGTTTCTTACACATATATTTTCAATTCTTACACATATATATTCCGTTCTTACACATATATATTCTGTTCTTACGCATATATATTCCGTTATTTCGCATATATATTCAGTTTTAAGCATATACATTCCGATGTTACGCATATATATTCCGTTCTAACGCATATATATTCAGTTCTTACACATATATATTCAGTTCTTACACAGATATATTCAGTTCTTACGCATATATATTCAGTTCTTAAAAATATATATTCAGTTCTTAACACATATATATTCCGTTTTTACACATATATATTCCGTTCTTACACATGTATATTTCTGTTCTTACAACATATATATTCCGTTCTAGCACGTATATATTATGTTCTTACACATGTATATTCCGTTCTTACACATATATATTCCGTTCTTACACATGTATATTCCGTTCTTACACATATATATTCCGTTCTTACACATATTATTCCGTTCTTATGCATATATATTCCGTTCTTTCCCATATATATTCATTTTTACGCATATATATTCCGTTCTTACGCATATATATTCAGTTCTTACGCATATATATTCCGTTCTTACGCATATATATTCAGTTCTTACACATATATATTCAGTTCTTACACATATGTATTCAGTTCTTACACATATATATTCAGTTCTGACACATATATATTCCGTCCTTTACACATATATATTCCGTTCTTACACATATATATTCAATTCTTAACACATATATATTCAATTCTTACACATAATATATATTCACTTCTTACACATATATATTCCGTTCTTACACATATATATTCCGTTCTTACACGTACATATTCCGTTCTTACACATATATATTCCGTTCTTAACACATATATTTTCCGTTCTTACACATATATATTCCGTTCTTACGCATATATATTCAGTTCTTACAACAATATATTCAGTTCTAACGCATATATATTTAGTTCTTACGCATATATATTCATTTCTTACACATATATGTTCATTTCTAACACCTATATATTGCATTCTTACACGTACATATTCCGTTCTTACACATATATAACTCCGTTCTTACACATATTATTCAGTTCTTACAATATATATTCCGTTTTTACACGTATGTATTCCGTTCTTACACATATATATTCCGTTCTTACACATATATTTTCCGTTCTTACTCACATATATTCAGTTCTTACGAATATATATTCCGTTCTTACACATATATATTCCGTTCTTACGCATATATATTCAGTTCTTACGCATATACATTCATTTCTTACTCATATATGTTCAGTTCTTAGGCATATATATTCAGTTTTTACGCATATAATTCAGTTACTACAAATATATATTCCGTTCCTATGCATATATATTCAGTTCTTACACATATATGTTCAGTTCTTACACATATATATTCCGTTCTTACACATACATATTCCGTTCTTACACATATATTCCGTTCTTACCATATATATTCACTTCTTACACATATATATTCCGTTCTTACACATATATATTCCGTTCTTACACGTACATATTCCGTTCTTACACATATATATTCCGTTCTTACACGTACATATTCCGTTCTTACACATATATATTCCGTTCTACACATATTATTCCGTTCTCCACATATATATTCAATTCTTACACACATATATAGTTCTTAAACATATATATTCCGATCTTCGACGTATATACACATATATATTCCGTTCTTACACATATATATTCCGTTCTTACACGTACATATTACGTTCTTACACATGTATATTCCATTCTTACACATATATATTCCGTTCTTACTTATATATATTCAGCTCTTACACATATATATTCCGTTCTTACACGTACATATTCCGTTTCTTACACATATATATTCCGTTCTTACACATATATATTCCGTTCTTACGCATATATATTCAGTTCTTACACATATATATTCAGTTCTTACACATATATATTCCGTTTTTACACATATATATTCCGTTCTTACACATATATATTCACTTTTTACACATATATATTCCGTTCTTACACATATATATTCACTTCTTACACATATATATTCCATTCTTACACATATATATTCAGTTCTTACGCATATATATTCAGTTCTTACGCATATATAATTCAGTTCTTACACATAAATATTCAGTTCTTACACATATATATTCAGTTCTTACACATATATATTCAGTTCTTACACATTTATATTCCGTCCTTACACATATTTATTCCGTTCTTACACATATATATTCCGTTCTTACACATATATATTCCGTTCTTACACATATATATTCCGTTCTTACGCATATATATTCAGTTCTTACACATATATTCAGTTCTTACATATATATTCAGTTCTTACGCATATATATTCAGTTCTTACACATATAATATTCAGTTCTTACACATATATGTTCCGTTTTTACACATATATATTCCGTTCTTACACATATATATTCCGTTTCTTACACATATATATTCCGTTCTTACACGTTATATATTCCGTTCTTACACATGTATATTCCGTTCTTACACATATATATTCCGTTCTTACACATATATTCCGTTTTTTACGCATATATATTCCGTTCTTTCCATATTATTCAGTTTACGCAAATATATTCAGTTGTTACGCATATATATTCAGTTCTTACACATATATATTCCGTTCTTACACATATATATTCCGTTCTTAAAATATATTATGTTCTTACGCATATATATTCCGTTCTTTCGCATACATATTCAGTTTACGCATACACATTCCGTTGTTACGCATATATATTCAGTTCTTACACATATATATTCAGTTCTTACACATATATATTCAGTTCTTACGCATATATATTCCGTTCTTACACATATATATTCTTACACTTATATTCCGTTCTTACACATATATATTCAGTTCTTACACATATATATTCCGTTCTTACGCATATATATTCGTTCTTACGCATACATATTCCGTTATTACGCATATATATTCATTTCTTACGCATATATATTCAGTTCTTACACATATATATTCAGTTCTTACACATATATATTTAGTTCTTACGCATATATATTCAGTTCTTACGCATATATATTCAGTTCTTACACATATATATTCCGTTCTTACACATATATATTCCGTTCTTACACATATATAATCCGTTATTACACGTATATATTCCGTTCTTACACATATATATTCCGTTCTTACACATATATATTCCGTTCTTAACATATATATTCTGTTCTTACGCATATATATTCCGTTCTTTCGCATATATATTCAGTTTTACGCATATACATTCGTTGTTACGCATATATATTCAGTTCTTACACATATATATTCAGTTCTTACACATATATATTCAGTTCTTACGCATATATATTCCGTTCTTACACATATATATTCATACACATATATTCCGTTCTTACACATATATATTCCGTTCTTACACATATATATTCCGTTCTTACGCATATATATTCATACACATATATTCCGTTCTTACACATATATATTCCGTTCTTACACATATATATTCCGTTCTTACGCATATATATTCTGTTCCTACACATATATATTCAGTTCTTACACATGTCTATTCAGTTCTTACACATATATATTCCGTTCTTACACATATATATTCCGTTCTTACGCATATATATTCTATACACATATATTCCGTTCTTACACATATATATTCCGTTCTTACACATATATATTCCGTTCTACACATATATATTCCGTCCTTACACATATATATTCCGTTCTTACACATATATATTCCGTTCTTAGGCATATAATATTCCGTTCTTACGCATGTATATTCAGTTTTTATGCATATATATTCAGTTCTTACACATATATATTTAGTTCTTACGCATATATATTCAGTTCTTACGCATATATATTCAGTTCTTACACATATATATTCCGTTTTTACACATATCTATTCCGATCTTACACATATATATTCCGTTCTAACACATATATATTCCGTTCTTACATGTATATATTCCGTTCTTACACATATATTTTCAATTCTTACACATATATATTCCGTTCTTACACATATATTCTGTTCTTACGCATATATATTCCGTTATTTCGCATATATATTCAGTTTTAAGCATATACATTCCGATGTTACGCATATATATTCCGTTCTAACGCATATATATTCAGTTCTTACACATATATATTCAGTTCTTACACAGATATATTCAGTTCTTACGCATATATATTCAGTTCTTAAAAATATATATTCAGTTCTTACACATATATATTCCGTTTTTTACACATATATATTTCCGTTCTTACACATGTATATTCTGTTCTTACACATATATATTCCGTTCTAACACGTATATATTATGTTCTTACACATGTATATTCCGTTCTTACACATATATATTCCGTTCTTACACATGTATATTCCGTTCTTACACATATATATTCCGTTCTTACACATATATTCCGTTCTTATGCATATATATTCCGTTCTTCCCATATATATTCATTTTTACGCATATATATTCCGTTCTTACGCATATATATTCAGTTCTTACGCATATATATTCCGTTCTTACGCATATATATTCAGTTCTTACACATATATATTCAGTTCTTACACATATGTATTCAGTTCTTACACATATATATTCAGTTCTGACACATATATATTCCGTCCTTACACATATATATTCCGTTCTTACACATATATATTCAATTCTTACACATATAATTCAATTCTTACACATATATATTCACTTCTTACACATATATATTCCGTTCTTACACATATATATTCCGTTCTTACACGTACATATTCCGTTCTTACACATATATATTCCGTTCTTACACATATATTTTCCGTTCTTACACATATATATTCCGTTCTTACGCATATATATTCAGTTCTTACACATATATATTCAGTTCTTACACATATATATTCAGTTCTAACGCATATATATTTAGTTCTTACGCATATATATTCATTTCTTACACATATATGTTCATTTCTAACACCTATATATTGCATTCTTACACGTACATATTCCGTTCTTACACATATATACTCCGTTCTTACACATATATATTCAGTTCTTACAAATATATATTCCGTTTTTACACGTATGTATTCCGTTCTTACACATATATATTCCGTTCTTACACATATATTTTCCGTTCTTACTCACATATATTCAGTTCTTACGAATATATATTCCGTTCTTACACATATATATTCCGTTCTTACGCATATATATTCAGTTCTTACGCATATACATTCATTTCTTACTCATATATGTTCAGTTCTTAGGCATATATATTCAGTTTACGCATATATATTCAGTTACTACAAATATATATTCCGTTCCTATGCATATATATTCAGTTCTTACACATATATGTTCAGTTCTTACACATATATATTCCGTTCTTACACATACATATTCCGTTCTTACACATATATTCCGTTCTTACACATATATATTCACTTCTTACACATATATATTCCGTTCTTACACATATATATTCCGTTCTTACACGTACATATTCCGTTCTTACACATATATATTCCGTTCTTACACGTACATATTCCGTTCTTACACATATATATTCCGTTCTTACACATATATATTCCGTTCTTCCACATATATATTCATTTTCTTACACACATATATAGTTCTTAAACATATATATTCCGATCTTCGACGTATATACACATATATATTCCGTTCTTACACATATATATTCCGTTCTTACACGTACATATTACGTTCTTACACATGTATATTCCATTCTTACACATATATATTCCGTTCTTACTTATATATATTCAGCTCTTACACATATATATTCCGTTCTTACACGTACATATTCCGTTCTTACACATATATATTCCGTTCTTACACATATATATTCCGTTCTTACGCATATATATTCAGTTCTTACACATATATATTCAGTTCTTACACATATATATTCCGTTTTTACACATATATATTCCGTTCTTACACATATATATTCACTTTTTACACATATATATTCCGTTCTTACACATATATATTCACTTCTTACACATATATATTCCATTCTTACACATATATATTCAGTTCTTACGCATATATATTCAGTTCTTACGAATATATATTCAGTTCTTACACATAAATATTCAGTTCTTACACATATATATTCAGTTCTTACACATATATATTCAGTTCTTACACATTTATATTCCGTCCTTACACATATTTATTCCGTTCTTACACATATATATTCCGTTCTTACACATATATATTCCGTTCTTACACATATATATTCCGTTCTTACGCATATATATTCAGTTCTTACACATATATTCAGTTCTTACATATATATTCAGTTCTTACGCATATATATTCAGTTCTTACACATATATATTCAGTTCTTACACATATATGTTCCGTTTTTACACATATATATTCCGTTCTTACACATATATATTCCGTTCTTACACATATATATTCCGTTCTTACACGTATATATTCCGTTCTTACACATGTATATTCCGTTCTTACACATATATATTCCGTTCTTACACATATATTCCGTTTTTACGCATATATATTCCGTTCTTTCCCATATATATTCAGTTTTACGCAATATATTCAGTTGTTACGCATATATATTCAGTTCTTACACATATATATTCCGTTCTTACACATATATATTCCGTTCTTACAAATATATTATGTTCTTACGCATATATATTCCGTTCTTTCGCATACATATTCAGTTTTACGCATACACATTCCGTTGTTACGCATATATATTCAGTTCTACACATATATATTCAGTTCTTACACATATATATTCAGTTCTTACGCATATATATTCCGTTCTTACACATATATATTCTTACACTTATATTCCGTTCTTACACATATATATTCAGTTCTTACACATATATATTCCGTTCTTACGCATATATATTCCGTTCTTACGCATACATATTCCGTTATTACGCATATATATTCATTTCTTACGCATATATATTCAGTTCTTACACATATATATTCAGTTCTTACACATATATATTCAGTTCTTACACATATATATTCAGTTCTTACACATATATATTCCGTAGTTACACATATTTATTCGTTATTACACATATATATTCCGTTCTTACACATATATATTCAGTTCTTACACATATATGTTCAGTTCTTACACATATATATTCCATTCTTACACGTACTATTCCGTTCTTACACATATATTTTCCGTTCTTACACATATATATTCCGTTCTTACACATATATATTCAGTTCTTAAAGATATATATTCCGTTCTTCCACATATATACACATATATATTCCGTTCTTACACGTACATATTCCTTTCTTACACGTACATATTCCGTTCTTACACATATATATTCCGTTCTTACACATATATATTCCGTTCTTACGCATATATATTCAGTTCTTACACATATCTATTCCGTTATTACACATATATATTCTTACACATATATTCCGTTCTTACGCATATATATTCCGTTCTTTCCCATATATATTCAGTTTTACACATATATTTTCAGCACTTACGCATATATATTCAGTTCTTACACTTATATATTCATTTCTTTACACATATATATTCAGTTCTTACGCATATATATTCCGTTCTTACACATATATATTCTTACACATATATTCCGTATTTACACATATATATTCCGTTTTTACGCATATATATTCAGTTTTTACACATATATATTCAGTTCTTACACATATATATTCAGTTCTTACGCATATATATCAGTTCTTACACATATATATTCATTTCTTACAGATATAGATTCAGTTCTTTACACATATATATTCCGTTTTTACATATATATTCAGTTCTTACGCATATACATTCTGTTCTTACACATATATATTCTTACACATATATTCCGTTCTTACAAATATATATTTAGTTCTTACACATATATATTCAGTTCTTACACATATATATTCAGTTCTTACACATATATATTCAGTTCTTACACATATATATTCCGTTGTTACACATATTTATTCCGTTATTACACATATATATTCCGTTCTTACACATATATATTCAGTTCTTACACATATATTCACTTCTTACACATATATATTCAGTTTTTACGCATATATATTCAGTTCTTACGCATTTATATTCAGTTCTTACGCATATATATTCATTTCTTACACATATATGTTCAGTTCTTACACATATATATTCCGTTCTTACACGTACATATTCCGTTCTTACACATATATATTCCGTTCTTACACATATATATTCCGTTCTTACACATATATATTCAGTTCTTAAAGATATATATTCCGTTCTTCCACATATATACACATATATATTCCGTTCTTACACGTACATATTCCGTTCTTACACGTACATATTCCGTTCTTACACATATATATTCCGTTCTTACACATATATATTCCGTTCTTACGCATATATATTCAGTTCTTACACATATCTATTCCGTTATTACACATATATATTCTTACACATATATTCCGGTCTTACGCATATATATTCCGTTCTTTCCCATATATATTCAGTTTTACGCATATATATTCAGTACTTACGCATATATATTCAGTTTTTACACTTATATATTCATTTCTTACACATATATATTCAGTTCTTACGCATATATATTCCGTTCTTACGCATATATATTCTTACACATATATTCTGTTCTTACACATATATATTCCGTTTTTACGCATATATATTCAGTTCTTACACATATATATTCCGTCTTTACACATATATATTCCGTTCTTACACATACATATTCCGTTCTAACACATATATATTCCGTTCTTACACATATATATTCAATTCTTACACATATATATTTCGTTCTTACACATATATATTCCGTTCTTACAAATATATATTCCGTTCTTACACATACATATTCCGTTCTTACACATATATATTCCGTTCTTACGCATATATATTCAGTTCTTACGCATATATATTCAGTTCTTACTCATATATGTTCAGTTCTTACGCATATATGTTCAGTTCTTACGCATATATATTCAGTTCTTACGCATATATGTTCAGTTCTTACTCATATAAATTCAGCTCTTACGCATATATATTCAGTTCTTTCGCATATATTCAGTTCTTACGCATATATATTCAGTTCTTACGCATATATGTTCAGTTATTACGCATATATGTTCAGTTCTTACACATATATGTTCAGTTCTTACACATATATATTCAGTTCTTACACATATATATTCACTTCTTATACATATATATTCCGTTCTTACACATATATATTCTGTTCTTACACATATATATTCCATTCTTACACATATATATTCCGTTCTTACACATATATATTCAGTTCTTACACATATATATTCACTTCTTAGACATATATATTCCGTTCTTACACATATATATTCTGTTCTTACACATATATATTCCGTTCTTACGCTAATATATTCAGTTCTTACGCATATATATTCAGTTCTTACGCATATATATTCAGTTCTTACGCATATATATTCAGTTCTTACGCATATATATTCAGTTCTTACACATATATATTCAGTTCTTACGCATATATATTCCGTTCTTACAAATATATATCTTACACATATATTCCGTTCTTACACATATATATTCAGTTCTTACACATATATATTCCGTTCTTACACATATATATTCCGTTCTGACGCAAATATATTCAGTTCTTACGCATATATATTCCGTTCTTACGCATATATATTCAGTTTTTACGCATATATATTGAGTTCTTACGCATATATATTCAGTTCTTACGCATATATATTCAGTTCTTACGCATATATATTCAGTTCTTACACATATATATTCAGTTCTTACAAATATATTCCGTTCTTACACATATATATTCAGTTCTTACACATATATATTCCGTTCTTACACATATATATTCCGTTCTTACTCATATATATTCAGTTCTTACACATATATATTCACTACTTACACATATATATTCCGTTCTGACACATATATATTCAGTTCTTGCAGATATATATTCAGTTCTTACGCCTATATATTCAGTTCTAACGCATATATATTCAGTTCTTACACATATATATTCCGTTCTTACTCATATATATTCAGTTCTTACACATATATATTCACTACTTACACATATATATTCCGTTCTGACACATATATATTCAGTTTTTACACTTATATATTCATTTCTTACACATATATATTCAGTTCTTACGCATATATATTCCGTTCTTACGCATATATATTCTTACACATATATTCTGTTCTTACACATATATATTCCGTTTTTACGCATATATATTCAGTTCTTACACATATATATTCCGTCTTTACACATATATATTCCGTTCTTACACATACATATTCCGTTCTAACACATATATATTCCGTTCTTACACATATATATTCAATTCTTACACATATATATTTCGTTCTTACACATATATATTCCGTTCTTACAAATATATATTCCGTTCTTACACATACATATTCCGTTCTTACACATATATATTCCGTTCTTACGCATATATATTCAGTTCTTACGCATATATATTCAGTTCTTACTCATATATGTTCAGTTCTTACGCATATATGTTCAGTTCTTACGCATATATATTCAGTTCTTACGCATATATGTTCAGTTCTTACTCATATAAATTCAGCTCTTACGCATATATATTCAGTTCTTTCGCATATATTCAGTTCTTACGCATATATATTCAGTTCTTACGCATATATGTTCAGTTATTACGCATA
This sequence comes from Cyrtodaria siliqua, assembly GCA_037043455.1. Lineage (NCBI taxonomy): Eukaryota > Metazoa > Mollusca > Bivalvia > Adapedonta > Hiatellidae > Cyrtodaria > Cyrtodaria siliqua. Next base: position 43,419 of record JAWPHD010014710.1, on the reverse strand, counting down.
TATGTTCATTTCTTACACATATATGTTCAGTTCTTACACATATATATTCAGTTCTTACACATATATATTCACTTCTTATACATATATATTCCGTTCTTACACATATATATTCTGTTCTTACACATATATATTCCATTCTTACACATATATATTCCGTTCTTACACATATATATTCAGTTCTTACACATATATATTCACTTCTTATACATATATATTCCGTTTTTACACATATATATTCCGTTGTTACACATATATATTCAGTTCTAACTCATATATATTCAGTTCTTACACATATATATTCAGTTCTTACAAATATATATTCAGTTCTTACACATATATATTCAGTTCTTACACAAATATATTCCGTTCTTACACATATATATTCCGTTGTTACTCATATATATTCCGTTTTTACTCATATATATTCAGTTCTAACTCATATATATTCACTTCTTACACATATATATTCAGTTCTTACACATATATGCCGTTCTTACACATATATACATATATATTCCGTTCTTACACATACATATTCCGTTCTTACACGTACATATTCCGTTCTTACACATATATATTCCGTTCTTACACATATATATTCAGTTCTATCTCATATATATTCAGTTCTCACAAATATATATTCAGTTCTTACGCATATATGTTCAGTTATTACGCATATATGTTCAGTTCTTACACATATATGTTCAGTTCTTACACATATATATTCAGTTCTTACACATATATATTCACTTCTTATACATATATATTCCGTTCTTACACATATATATTCTGTTCTTACACATATATATTCCATTCTTACACATATATATTCCGTTCTTACACATATATATTCAGTTCTTACACATATATATTCACTTCTTAGACATATATATTCCGTTCTTACACATATATATTCTGTTCTTACACATATATATTCCGTTCTTACGCTAATATATTCAGTTCTTACGCATATATATTCAGTTCTTACACATATATATTCAGTTCTTACGTATATATATTCAGTTCTTACACATATATATTCAGTTCTTACACATATATATTCAGTTCTTACGCATATATATTCCGTTCTTACAAATATATATCTTACACATATATTCCGTTCTTACACATATATATTCAGTTCTTACACATATATATTCCGTTCTTACACATATATATTCCGTTCTTACGCAAATATATTCAGTTCTTACGCATATATATTCCGTTCTTACGCATATATATTCAGTTCTTACGCATATATATTGAGTTCTTACGCATATATATTCAGTTCTTACGCATATATATTCAGTTCTTACGCATATATATTCAGTTCTTACACATATATATTCAGTTCTTACAAATATATTCCGTTCTTACACATATATATTCAGTTCTTACACATATATATTCCGTTCTTACACATATATATTCCGTTCTTACTCATATATATTCAGTTCTTACACATATATATTCACTACTTACACATATATATTCCGTTCTGACACATATATATTCAGTTCTTGCAGATATATATTCAGTTCTTACGCCTATATATTCAGTTCTAACGCATATATATTCAGTTCTTACGCATATATATTCCGTTCTTACACGTACATATTTCGTTCTTACACATATATATTCCGTTCTTACACATATATATATTCAGTACTTACACATATATATTCACTTCTTAGACATATATATTCAGTTCTTAAACATATATTCCGTTCTTACACATATATACACATATATATTCCGTTCTTACACATACATATTCCTTTCTTACACGTACATATTCCGTTCTTACACATATATATTCCGCTGTTAATCATATATATTCCATTTTAACGCATATATATTCAGTTCTAACTGATATATATTCACTTCTTACACATATATATTCAGTTCTTACACATATATTCCGTTCTTACACATATATACATATATATTCCGTTCTTACACATACATATTCCGTTCTTACACGTACATATTCCGTTTTTACACATATATATTCCGTTGTTACACATATATATTCAGTTCTAACTCATATATATTCAGTTCTTACACATATATATTCAGTTCTTACAAATATATATTCAGTTCTTACACATATATATTCAGTTCTTACACATATATATTCACTTCTTATACATATATATTCCGTTCTTACACATATATTTTCTGTTCTTACACATATATATTCCATTCTTACACATATATATTCCGTTCTTACACATATATATTCAGTTCTTACACATATATATTCACTTCTTAGACATATATATTCCGTTCTTACACATATATATTCTGTTCTTACACATATATATTCCGTTCTTACGCTAATATATTCAGTTCTTACGCATATATATTCAGTTCTTACAAATATATATTCAGTTCTTACGTATATATATTCAGTTCTTACACATATATATTCAGTTCTTACACATATATATTCAGTTCTTACGCATATATATTCCGTTCTTACAAATATATATCTTACACATATATTCCGTTCTTACACATATATATTCAGTTCTTACACATATATATTCCGTTCTTACACATATATATTCCGTTCTTACGCAAATATATTCAGTTCTTACGCATATATATTCCGTTCTTACGCATATATATTCAGTTCTTACGCATATATATTCAGTTCTTACGCATATATATTCAGTTCTTACGCATATATATTCAGTTCTTACGCATATATATTCAGTTCTTACACATATATATTCAGTTCTTACAAATATATTCCGTTCTTACACATATATATTCAGTTCTTACACATATATATTCCGTTCTTACACATATATATTCCGTTCTTACTCATATATATTCAGTTCTTACACATATATATTCACTACTTACACATATATATTCCGTTCTGACACATATATATTCAGTTCTTGCAGATATATATTCAGTTCTTACGCCTATATATTCAGTTCTAACGCATATATATTCAGTTCTTACGCATATATATTCCGTTCTTACACGTACATATTTCGTTCTTACACATATATATTCCGTTCTTACACATATATATTCCGTTCTTACACATATATATTCAGTACTTACACATATATATTCACTTCTTAGACATATATATTCAGTTCTTACACATATATTCCGTTCTTACACATATATACACATATATATTCCGTTCTTACACATACATATTCCGTTCTTACACGTACATATTCCGTTCTTAAACATATATATTCCGCTGTTACTCATATATATTCCATTTTAACGCATATATATTCAGTTCTAACTGATATATATTCACTTCTTACACATATATATTCAGTTCTTACACATATATTCCGTTCTTACACATATATACATATATATTCCGTTCTTACACATACATATTCCGTTCTTACACGTACATATTCCGTTTTAACACATAT
>JAWPHD010014710.1:0-35000 GCA_037043455.1 Cyrtodaria siliqua | reverse complement strand
GTCTGTCTGTCTGTCTGTTTGTATGTCTGTCTGTCTGTATGTCTGTCTGTCTGTCTGACTGTCTGTCTGTCTGGCCTGTCTGGGTCTTTGTCTGGCACTCTGTCTGGCCTGTCTGTCTGTCTGAATGTCTGTCTGTCTGTCTGTCTGTCTAGCCTGTCTGTCTGTCTGTCTGTCTGTCTGTCTGTCTGTCTGTCTGTCTGTCTGTCTGTCTGTCTGTCTGTATGTCTGTCTGTCTGTCGGTCTGTCGGTCTGTCTGTCTGTCTGTCTGTCTGTCCTGTCTGGGTCTCTGTCTGGCCTGTCTGGCTCTCTGTCTGGCCCTCTGTCTGGCTCTCTGTCTGTCTGGCCTGTCTGTCTGTCTGTCTGTCTGTCTGTCTGTCTGTCTGTCTGTCTGGCCTGTCTGGCTCTCTGTCTGGCCCTCTGTCTGGCCCTCTGTCTGGCCCTCTGTCTGTCTCTATGTCTGTCTGTCTAGCCTGTCTGGCTCTCTGTCTGTCTGTCTGTCTGTCTGGCCTGTCTGTCTGTCTGTATGTCTGTCTGTCTGTCTGTCTGGCCTGTCTGGGTCTCTGTCTGGCTCTCTGCCTGGCCTGTCTGGGTCTTTGTCTGCCTGTATGTCTAGCCAGTCTGTCTGTCTTTCTGTCTGTCTGTCTGTTTGTCTGTCTGTCTGTCTGTCCTGTCTGGGTCTCTGTCTGGCCTGTCTGTCTCTCTGTCTGGCCCTCTGTCTGGCCCTCTGTCTGTCTGGCCTGTCTGGCTGTCTGTCTGTCTGTCTGTCTGTCTGTCTGTCTGTCTGTCTGGCCTGTCTGGGTCTCTGTCTGGCCTGTCTGGCCCTCTGTCTGGCCCTCTGTCCGGCCCTCTGTCTGGCCCTCTGTCTGTCTGTCTGTCTGTCTAGCCTGTCTGGCTCTCTGTCTTTCTGTCTGTCTGTCTGGCCTGTCTGTCTGTCTGTCTGTCTGTCTGTTGGCTGTCTGTCTGTCTGTCATTTGGGAATGTCATACACCAGATGTGGATGACTTCCATTCAGAGAATATTTAAATGTGATTATGTAAGGGCAGACGAATTATCAGAAAGAGGTATGTGGAAACGATATCTACCTAATGCCTTTTGTCAAAGCTTGGGCTTGAGGATAATAAATAAATAATTACATTTTATTTTAAAGATGACGTTCTATACAAATGCTACATATAATGATAGCAGGATTGGAAAGAAAGCAAACTCCTTATAGAGACCCTTTCTTTGCAAGCATAACAATTTGCAGTTAAAATAAATGTTTTTCAACAAAAAAATAAAGCAAATGCATTAGTTCATCTTCACGTCAAATTTCTCGGAATTTCTCGGAATTATTTTATGTTAGGGACTGATTAGAATGTATTTAACATAAATTTGATATGATATATGCGAAAGAGCCCTAGCTTAGGCGGCAAATAAAACAATAGTTTCGACACTTGGACACACTGGTTTCCTACCCCTTATATCGCAAGGGCCGAGCGAGCCTCACATCGAGTTCGACAATGAATCCAGTCTATTTTGTACTATTGATTTTATGAATATTGAGTTCTGGTCAACCCGGGGCTAGAGGGCGTGAGCGGTAGCTAGCATATTTCACTACCGCTCATGAACAATCAAACCGAGACTGCAATATTTCGTATGTGTCAGGCTCGACCGTTTCCAAAGGTCCATTATCATACTCTTTTTTAAACCATTCCCTATATGTAAATTAAAATATAAATTAGAAAGTTTTACTTGCTAAAATGAAAGATCTCCGGCCATGTTTTGTTTCATGAACATGTTTCATGTTTCATGAACATGCAAATATTACTTATTTTACATACAACTTAGTAGCGGTTTTAAATATATGTTTCTCTCCGGGACTATCAAGAAATGTTCATATGATGTTTAAGAGTTAAATTAATTGATTGATAATATTACAAAAAGGGTGGCCATTCACCGAAGAGGAAATTGAATGTAACAGGTCATTGCGTATGTGGATGTAAAGAGGGCAAATTAAGAACTGCTGAGTCTTTTCTATACTTCCGCACATATAATTGCGAATTAACTATATTGTTAAGAAAACGATGATGGTTCAGAGAACTACACTTAGTACGTAGGTGTGCACGGGTACTTTGTTCACGTCTCTTTCCTAGATGATATTATTTAGGAATTTGAAAAAACGTCCTGAATTAAAAACAACTGAAACTGAATTTCGTGCGTTCATGTGCAATTTATTCCATTCACGATTGATTGACAGAACGAATGAATGTGTTACCGTAGGGCGTTTCTTAGACTATAATTTTAGGTTGTGCTAACCAAAGGAGAATGGTACTATGCGTGTGACTTCATTTTGTATCCTGTCAAGTTCAAGTTTATCGCAATTGGTGCAATTACCCAAAATGATATCTGCATATTATAAAAGTAGTATAATAAGAAAAGGTACACAACTTCCAAAGATTTCCGACTAAATCGATGTTTAAATCTTATCATGTGTATTCTAGACCAGGCTTTTTCCTTTGTATACTATACTGACGAGATAAAGAAACGCCTCATTCTAACTCAGTGTACACTATTTTGTTAACCGTAATTAAAAATTAGAAAAGAACAATTCCATTCACGTCCGTCGGCGTTCCACAAGTTGAAACGTGACTCGTCACTAAACACTATGTTCTGCCAACCCTGACCGCGATGGTTGCGAGCCCAAATAAGACGTTGTTTACGATGACGTCGCGTAAGAACTAGACCGCGGTAGGGCCTGCGGCAGATAATTTTCCGTTCTGTAAGCCGATTTTTGACTGTATGTCGACTAACAGGGCGTCCACGGTTACCTACCACTAAACGTGATGTGGATTCAGCCGTCACAAATCTGTCACGCAGATGGCGTTGACGGATGTAATTATCCTGCCGTACTGACGATACACGCGGTCTACATGAACGTGGCCTATCGGCAAACGTTCCCGTGACTCTGACACGTCGAATGAGACGCAATAGTGTCGAACGAGAGACGTTATAACGTCTAGCGACTTGTTCTTGCGTTCGCCCACATTCAAGCATAGCCAAAACTCGGGCCCTCTCTTCGGAATTTAGCCTCGGCATTATCAGAAACTGGATAATTGTCAGAAAATCTCTGAAAATATGGTTGTGTGTCGACTAACACCTGTACCAGTGTAAAATTCACTCGATAAAACCACATGGTTGACACGCACGGGCTGCACGAGCAAATCGTGAGCAGGTACATGAATTTAACAATGGGCTGAATAAAATCGTACGAGTTAAGGTTGGTTGGATTTATCGGTCAGAGTACATGTACATATATGACATTGCAACCCAAATTTAAACTTTGTAACGAAATTAACGCCAACTTTCGATGAGGCGTTTCTTTATCTCGTCAGTATATATATGCAAATGCCAACTACAGTCGTTAGAACGATTGACGCCCAGGTGTTTATGGGTACTTACTTCGGTAATATGTTAATTCAATATAATTAGAGAAGGGTGGATAAGATTGAGTCTTTTACGATATACACGCATTCCGTCTTTGAGGATTTAAAGGTAACACTCCACGTGCTTGCCCATTCTGAAATGTTTGCAATATAGTTATTTGACTGCTACAGCAGTGTTATCAATTTCACTAGTATTTTCAATGAGCATATGCAGGCTTGTATCATCTGCAAATAACCTAATATTGGAGTTTATCTCAGAAACGATGTCATTTATAAAAACGAGATAAATTATGGGACCAATAAAATAGTACTGATGGTCCCCCCTGCACAGTGTTCCACATGGATTTAGTTCCTGGAATGACAGGCTTTGTCGCCTCTTAGTCAGGTATCTAGCAAACTCTTAAAGACGAGCATCGAATATGCAAGCCACCTTAGGCTTTAGAAGTAGTGCCAAACACAGTCAAATGCTCTGTTTATGCTATTTTATTTTAGAATGCGATCTATTTAAAGACATTCGAAAAATATATATTAAAAAGTAATTTTGGAATCGACCGAGCACGTTCAAATTAAAGAACTCTTTTTAAAGCAAAAATTAAAAGGAAATTAAAAATTTAAGTGTGCAGATTTTTAAATCATTTCAAAAAAGGAAACCCTAACGATGAAAAGATCCGATGTAATTGTAATCACATGTCTGATGTGTTGTACTGTATTGTGTGTAATTGTAATATATTTCCTTCTTTCATATAATCACATAATCATGTATATTTGTGTGTTGTGCTTTGTCACGATTGAAACCAATTGCAAATATAGCATTCTTGATTGTGTTTGAATTGTCTGTTTATTTGCTTATATGTGCATAACATGGACATCATTATATACTTTACATCAACCATAATATTGATATTTTTCTGTATGTTTAGTCACATTCTCCGTGAAATCTGGAATGGAAATTCTGACATGTTCATGTTCGTTGCAATTTTTTTGTTCTCTAATGAGAAGTTAACTGTATGAGCGTGTTTATTTTTGCATCTGATATGTGTTGATACAGTATGTTCGTATGCTACAGCTGTCATAAATGTATATGTATATATTGTATAATCACATGGTCCTATGGCTTATTGATTTTGAAATACATTGCTTCCTCTGCTTCTATGGGAAATCTTTAATAGATCTTCGTCTCTGAATCTAAAGGTTTCGATTCACTAATTGCTTTTTCATAGGCCACAACGAAGGCTTTTTCGATGAGATAAATAAAACAGCACATACAAAATCAACAACTTGTGTCTTATTTTCAAGGTATATCCAATTCCAATGTGCTAAACATTAAATTCAGAATATTTCCTCTACAAAACTTGCCGTGGGGGCCGCCATATTTGTTTACATTCTACTACCTACCTTGCTGTTCACGTGCTAGGTTTGTAATTGAACTGTTCCAATGCGACTCTGCAAAAACATGTATTTATTGTAAAAGAGATTAAAGCAGAAAAAAACACATATTCTAAAGTATCTCCTTAAGTAATTGCCTAAAATGTAATTTAATGTAAAAGTGTGCATTCACCTTGAAATATGAACTTGTTTGTGGAAATGCCACACGAGCAGTATCTGAATAAGTATATGTAATATGTTAAAACACAATTTAAATAGTTTAAATTAAGTATATAATCTACATCTGGTCCAACTCGTTAATTTCTTTAAGATATCATAAACGAGAGCGGGCATTGTGGGGCAATATTAACCCATTACCTTAAACATTTTTAAAATCATTAAACATTTTAGTAGAGCAATGGATGCAAGTAAATACTGATAATGTAGATTCATTGGAAGCAGCAAACACGTCCAAGGGAATAAAGTAGTAGAATCGGCTTTACTGAGCGTTCATGAGAGGTAATGTAAGAAGCAATACCTCTCACGCCCTCTATTACCGGCGTAAGCAGCATATACATATAGTATATCTAAATTCAGTGTATCAGTATGATCTGGCGTTTTTCTATGGTAAAATGTTGTATATATACCTGAGGTTATAATCATGTAAAATGAATCCTCTATTGTATAAATTATACCTATGGTTGTCGTTATTTGACGGAAATATCCGACACGTTCAGTAGTACGACCTTAGTATGACACGTCCACCGAAACCAATCTTTTTAGGTTGGCTAGTTGGTCGAGTGGTCTAAGGCGCCGGCTATTGTGCGAGGCGCTGTGTCAAAGTTTGTACAAAATGTTCTCCACGTATAATATTTAATGTTTGTACTTGTATCTTATAGATCCCACGTTACAGAAAGTTCGTTATTCTGAATTTAATACTCTCACAAATATATATATATATATATAAATATATATATATACACAGCACTGTGCTAGAATTCTATATCAAATAGTCCAAATGTAAAAGTAACTTGCGAGTGACCCATACAGTTGATACATAACGTTTATTCATATCACGTCAAACGTAAGTTTCAAGAGACAAGTCCGTGTGATATGCACTAATTACACTGTGCTATGTTACGAGTAAAATGTAACAAGAAAAGAAGCAAAATCAGCCACACAAAATTTTAATTAACAAATTTATTTACAAAAAATATGCACTTACAGAGTACACAAATCCAGTCTTTCATTAATATCCAAATAAAATTATCCAATGTTCCTTTAATTCAGATTAGCAAGTTTCTCTTTAATCCAAAACAGTAAGTGTCTCTTTAATCCAAAACATTAAGTGTCTCTTTAATCCAAAACAGTAAGTGTATTTTAATCCAAAACGGTAAGTGTCTCTTTAATCCAAAACAGTAAGTGTCTCTTTCAGTCTAAAATAATTTCCAATAATGCCGGTTTAGTCCAAATATCCAATTTCACTGCTATTGCGAATGAGCACAATAATAAATAAATCCTCTCACAAATATATTTTATGAAAGCATCCAAATCTAAATTAAGCTTAATAACAAATACTGAAATTAATCTAAATAGAACTCCCAGAGATTGTTTATATACTGTCACTAAAGGCTTCCCCTCTAAAACAGTCCAATAAGAATAGTACAAATTTCATCATAAATGAATTTGCATAAAACAGTCTAATGAAAACAGACCACATTATAATATATGAATTTGCATACCAGATAAACACATGCACATCTATACTCTTTTTAACTTTCTTCAAGTCGAAATCAATAATAAACACGCAACAATGCATGTACACTTTGAGACACATGCAACAATACATGTAAACCTTTAGATACAGGTAACAACTATTTTTACATAATGTAAACCCATTGTATATACAATACTATGAAACTGGGCCTCATGTTTGCCGTTGTGTCCTTCTTTTTCGAACCCGTTTTGTGGACCTAACTCGAGGTTGTATAGATGGTCAACAGGATGATTGAAATGTACGTTTTTGGATAGTTTTTAGAAAAAATACTTTCAATTGTATGAGAGTATATTAAAGGGACGGATATCAAGTTTGATTTCTTTTTTTAGAACTCGCAACGTTCTTTAGTTTTTCTATATAACTTGCATTTTGGCAATTCATTATTAATACTTTTCCAAATTTAAAGCGGAAAATCACGATAAAATAATAAATCGGGGCGCTAATTAAATTGTAGATAATTACGTCAAAATTGAAGCGTGTTAAAAGGAGGCGTCAAGTTGTTTTGGGTGCCGCTTTTGTCACTTGTCGAGTAACCTGCAATGCCAAACAAGTACCTTGGTATAGGCGTAGCCCCTCCCCCCACCCCACGCCCAATAACGGCACAATTAAACTACAAAATCATTCATACAAACCTATCCAGGTGTTCAGGTCATGACATAATGTAGATGTGCAAATCAAAAGGAACTTAAAATACCGGAGATTAAATATGCGCAAAATGAATTATGAGTTGGTAACTCTTAATTCTACGTTCCAATTTTGAGTTTTAGCTTGGCTGGTGAAAGCCGTTTATATTGTGTCTATATAGTTCGGATTTTCAAAATAGTTATTTATATAACTCGTCGTCATTAGGTTCAATCTGTTGTAAACGTCGCCTGTTGATGGCGGGATAGGGACTTTAAAAATTATCCTAACATATAAATCATAGTAGAAAAATACTATTGATGCCGGATGGCTTTGTTTTGAATTGCGATTGTTATAAATTTCTAACGATAACTAGTACAATTGGAACATTTTCCTATTGAAAATGTATCTGTGCTACAGAGGTCATGTTGCAACAATATCATGTGCTTTCCTGGCATGTGTTTTATTTGGAAAAGATAACTGAAAAAAAAAGATTCTTTGCTTTCGACTCAAATCTAATTACTATATCGGTGTATTCAATTTGACAGAAATGCAAATTATTTTACATGCTCAGCTTATTATTTGTTATCACTATCAGTTTCGTTATTTGTTCAACAATGAGTCAACATAATACAAATCCGACCTTACAAACGGCAGATTTTAACAGAAAGGGTCGCGATTTTGATTCGGATGTAATTTTCAATAATTTAAGATAAGATTCATAACACAAAGACCATCGTTAGTAGACATGTGCATAGGTCTGTGTAATATATTTGCAACGTATAATTGGATTGTGCAACACGAATTGACCAGTGGTATCTACTTACAATGTTTTGTTGGATTGTGCACCAAGCATTGACCAGTGTAGTCTATTCGCAACCAAGTATTGCATTGTGCACCACACATTGACCAGTGGTATCTATTTACAACGTATTACTGGATTGTGCATCAAGCATTGACCAGTGGTATTATTTACAACGTTTCATTGGATTGTGCACCACATATTGACCAATGTTATATATTTACAACGTATTATTGGATTGTTCACCACGCAACAAGTATTGACCAGTTTAATCTATTCGCAACGTATTATTGGAATGTGCACCACGCATTGGCCAATGTTTCACCAAGCGTTGACCAGACCAATGAAATATTTTAGGAGGTTTTATTGGATTGTGCATCACGCATTGTTCAGTGTAATAATATTTACATGTTATTGGATTGTGCTCCACGCACTAGTCAATGTAGTCTATTCGACGAATAGTTTTATTGGATTGTGCACCAAACATTGACATGTGTAATCTATTCGCAACGTATTAAATATTCGATTGTGCACCGCGTGTTGGCGTTTTATTAGATGTTTCACCAAGCGTTTACCAGACCAATGTAATATTTTTAGAGGTATTAATGGAATGTGCACCACGCATTGGTCAATGTAGTCTATACGAAACGTTTTATTAGATTTTTCACCAAGCGTTGACCAGACCAATGTAATATTTTTACAAGGTATTATTGAAATGTGCATCACGCATTGGTCAGTGTAATATATTTAAAACTAGTAAATGCATTGTGCACAATGCATTGACCAGTGGTATCTACTAATAACCTTTTATTAGACGTGCATCACGCATTGGTCAATGCAGTCTAATCCAAACGTTTAATTGTATTGTGCACCATGCACTGACCAGTGTAATCTATTCGCAACGAATTATTGCAATGTGCAAATTAACCAGTGTTATCTACCTACAACATTTTACTGGATTGTGCACCAAGAATTGGTCAGTGTAGTCTATTTACAACGTTTTATTGGATTGTGGACCACGCATTGGTCAGTGCAATCTGTTTACAATTTTTTATTGGATTGTGCACCAAGCATTGGTCAGTGCAGTCTATTTACAATGTTTTATTGGATTGTGGACCAAGCATTGGTCAGTGTAGTCTATTTACAACGTGTTATTGGATTGTGGACCACGCATTGGTCAGTGCAATCTGTTTACAATGTTTTATTGGATTGTGCACCAAGCATTGGTCAGTGTAGTCTATTTACAACGTTTTATTGGATTGTGCACCAAGCATTGGTCAGTGCAGTCTATTTACAATGTTTTATTGGATTGTGGACCAAGCATTGGTCAGTGTAGTCTATTTACAACGTTTTATTGGATTGTGGACCACGCATTGGTCAGTGCAATCTGTTTACAATGTTTTATTGGATTGTGCACCAAGCATTGGTCAGTGCAGTCTATTTACACTGTTTTATTGGATTGTGGACCAAGCATTGGTCAGTGTAGTCTATTTACAACGTTTTATTGGATTGTGGACCAAGCATTGGTCAGTGCAATCTGTTTACAATGTTTTATTGGATTGTGCACCAAGCATTGGTCAGTGTAGTCTATTTACAACGTTTTATTGGATTGTGGACCACGCATTGGTCAGTATAGTCTATTTACAACGTTTTATTGGATTGTGCACCAAGCATTGGTCAGTGTAGTCTATTTACAACGTTTTATTGGATTGTGGACCACGCATTGGTCAGTGCAATTTGTTTACAATGTTTTATTGGATTGTGCATTGGTCAGTGCAGTCTATTTACAATGTTTTATTGGATTGTGGACCAAGCATTGGTCAGTGTAGTCTATTTACAACGTTTTATTGGATTGTGGACCACGCATTGGTCAGTGCAATCTGTTTACAATGTTTTATTGGATTGTGGACCAAGCATTGGTCAGTGTAGTCTATTTACAACGTTTTATTGGATTGTGGACCACGCATTGGTCAGTGCAATCTGTTTACAATGTTTTATTAGATTGTGGACCAAGCATTGGTCAGTGTAGTCTATTTACAACGTTTTATTGGATTGTGCACCAAGCATTGGTCAGTGCAGTCTATTTACAATGTTTTATTGGATTGTGGACCAAGCATTGGTCAGTGTAGTCTATTTACAACGTTTTATTGGATTGTGGACCACGCATTGGTCAGTGCAATCTGTTTACAATGTTTTATTGGATTGTGCACCAAGCATTGGTCAGTGCAGTCTATTTACAATGTTTTATTGGATTGTGGACCAAGCATTGGCCAATCACGCATTGGCCAATGTAGTCTATCCACAACTTACTATTACATTATGCACCAAGTAATTGTTAGTGTAGTAGTCTATTTACAACGTCTATTAACAACATGTTATAACGCATTTGACAAAAGTCCTACAATCCGATTGTTTGGCGTTCAAACCTTTGCGGCTATTAGATAATGCATAGCCCGTCGCAAATCCATTCATGTGACGTTCAACAACTATGAAATACGTTAAGAACGGTTTAATCAGACTGTGTATTGAAATTTCGACGTTTGCGACGGTATATCAGTGTTTTGCGGTCGCACATGTGTGTAACGGCTCCGCCAACGCGTTCAAATTAAAATGCAAGAGGCCCTTTTTCCAATTTGGGTGGGTTATTAAGGGACTCGAGGCACAACAATTGTATAATATAGGTTTTGACGGCCTGTAGATGAGCCCCTTTATGCAAGCGGTCAAAACTCATTTGATATAATTGGTGTGTCTCGAGTCCTTAAATAACCATACTAAATTAGAACTAGGAGTTGTTTTTAGTAAAAACAGATATCTTCCCTACAGGAGAATTGGCCATAAATCCTCCAAAATTCATTCAAATGGAACACGACGAAAACATGTGCAACCAAGTTACATGGAAATCCAGGAAGCGGATCAGGAGAAGTAGTCGGGACAAAGCTTATGTATTAAAACATTTAAAGGGCCATAGCTCCAACAAAAATCATTCCAAACGAACAAGACAATGATATCAGCAACTAGATTTTGTTGAAAGCCGAATGGTGGTTGAGGAGAATTAGGCTGGACAAACTTTGTGTATTAAAACGTTTTAAAGAGCCACAACTCCACCAAATATCATTCAACCGGAACACAACAACGACATGCGCAACTAGGCTTGGTACTGTTCATTCCAGCAAAGTGTCACTAAAATCCAAGCAGAGGGTCTGGAAAACTAGTCCGGATAAAGTTTGTGTATAAGGGGCCATAACTCTGTCAAAAATCATTAAACCGGAACATGATAATGACTTGCGTTACTAGGCTTGTTACTGGTCATTTCTGCTAAGTTTCGTTGAAATCTGACAGGGGTTCAGCAGAACTAGTCCGGACAAAGTTTGTTTAATGAAACCTTTAAAAGGTCATAACTCTGCCGAAACTCTTTCAACCGGAACACGGTGATGATATGCACAACTAGGCTCGGTACTGTTCATCCTTGCCAAGCTTCGTTGAAATTCGGTCAGGGGCTTAGCAGAACTAGTCCGGACAAAGTGTGTGTATTAAAACTTGTAAAGGGTCATAACACTGTCAACATTCTTTCAATCGGAACACGGTGATGATATGCACAACTAGGCTTGGTACTGATCATCCCAGCAAAGGTTTGTTGAAAAACTTCAAAACGAAGACCTTATCATAACAATCTGGTAAGGTTTGCTAGAGTGTTAACACATTTGTCAATAATGCGAGGGCAATAACTTCGGTGGTACTGGTCCGATCTGACTGGGTTTCGACTTTGAGCGAGCTTACATCAATATCAACAATCTGGAAACATTTTTCAATAATTCAAGGTCCATACCTTCGGTAGAGAACTCCTCTAAAACATCTGCAGCCTCTCAAACTTTTGTCCTTTTAAATAAGCCTCATGTGGCTCCCAAGCCTTTTGTGGCTTCCAAGCCTAACGCTCTTTGTGGTTGACTGTTTGTGGTTGACTGACGTCTTTGAATACTACTTTTCCAGTTCGATTTATATATCTATATTTAAAGGCAGATTACCAATTGTTATAGAGAACTTTTTAGATGATAAACAGTTTTGTGTCCGAATAGATTCAACCCTCTCTGAAATTCATGAACATAAGATGGGTGTGCCTCAGGCCAGCATACTCTCTGTTACCCTTTTTAATATAAACATATAACAGTAAATGCATCAATCCTGGTGTGGATTGTTCTCTATATGTGTTAAATTTTATCGTGCAAAAAGAGACAATTACAACACTCAATAAGCAGTCTCAACAGTCTTACAAACAGTCTCAATAAGCTTCAGACTTAGTCTGATGAAAATGGTTCTAAATTTTCTAAATCTATACCTAATAGGATGCACTTTTGTCAACTACGTAAACATCATGAAGACCCTTCAACACTGGATGGGTCACCAATACCACTAGTGGATGAGACAAAATTGCTTGGTCTTAATTTTGACCGTAAATTAACGTTTATACCACACCTTAAATACTTGAAGGCCAAATGCCTTAAAGCTCCTAATTTACTTAAAATTGTTGCAAACAATAATTGGGGAGCCGATCGAAAAGTCCTCTTACGACTTTATAGAACTCTCATCAGATCCAAGCTGGGCTACGGCTCAATAGTATATGGATCGGCTCGCAAGTCAATACTTGTAGATGCTCGATCATATACATAGTCAAGGCATACGACTCGCTTTAGGTGCTTTTTGTACATCACCAGCCGAAAGTCAATATGTTGAAGCTGAGCAACCATCCCTGTATCATCGACGGGACAAATTAGTCCTTCAGTATGCCATTTAATTACAATCTAACCCTTTAAACCCAACTTCCGATTTTTGATCGAAAACCGAAGGCCATTTGGCCATTTGGTCTTCGTATTAAACCACAATTAAGAGACACTGAAATCGACCTAAATTTGATTGCCAAATAGAAAGTACCGCAAATTCCACCGTGGACTTGGAAACACCAACAACTATTTTTTATCTTTATAATAGTAACAAATCCAATACAGACAATACAGACCTTACGATCTTTCAAAGCAAATTGAATGAAATTAAATCGAAATACAGTAACTTTCAACATATATACACAAATAGTTTTAAAGATGGAGATAAGGTAGCTGCAGCAGCTGTTGTTCACAAACACAGCATAAAGAGTCGCCTGCCTGACAAGGCCTCTATCTTTTCAGTTGAACTTAAGGCAATTAAACTATATTCAGGAATCTTAGGATGACCATTTTGTAATCTTTTCTGATTCCCTTTCATCTCTCCAAGCCCTGGTTAATGCGAAACATGATAACCCAGTTGTGCTTCAACTTTTAGAAAGTACAATTATTTTATAGTTTATAATGTTATTATTTTCTGCTGGCTTCCAAGCCATGCAGGAATACGTGGTAAGGATAGAACTGATAGTGCTGCTAAAGCAGCATTAGGTTTACTAATGTCAAATTACCTTATAATGATTTTAAAAGTTGTATTAACACATAAATTCGAAACTCTTGGCAAGTCGGTTGAAATTTTTCAGCTAACAATAAACTCCATTCAATTAAACCGTTATTCGGAGAATGGCGTTCTTCTAGTAGACCCATTCGTCGAGAATAAATTTTCCTAGCCCGGTGCAGGATAGGCATACACGTTATACTCATTCATATTTATTACAAGGTGAACAATTATCAGAATTTATATCCACCTTTGCACCGTTAACGGTCAAACACATCTTGTTGGAATGTGTAGACTTTGATCATATGCGTCAAAGGTACTACAATGTTAATACTATGAAAGAGTTATTTAATACTATATATTTTAGTCTTGTTTTAGATTTATTGTAAGAAATCATTACTATATAAATCATGATAATATGTTCTTATATATATTTACTTGTTTATATACCCGTTGACGGGCATTTGTTGATTTACATATATAGTTTATATTACTACCATATCATACCTTATTTGTAAATAGTTTTATCTTTATATTTTTACATTAATGTTTAATTTAATACAAAATTTCTTCATATTTTATCATTGTTTGCGCCAAATATGACATATTTATGTGTCGACGTGCCGTAAAACACCATTCATTTAATATGTATTGGCATTCACACTAGCGTTCGTTTAGTACTGGGTGGCGTCTGTAACAGACGCACCGACTACAAATCAAACAGCGTTATTACTTAATCGAATTTTGAGTATTTAGACCTTTTGTGGAAACCGGTGAATTCATTTTAAGTTTTGAGTTTTCCCAATATGATCTCATTGCGAAAATATTGGAGATTTATGCAAATCGTTTGTTCATAATACGTACGACCACCCCCAGTCGGATAACCATTACGCGCTTCTGCGTTTATACCACAACACGAATACTTTTCGCTCAGGTTCCGCGGGGGCGGTCCAATCAATGCCATGCGCGCTTCTCTGAATTGTATTAGTAACATATTCAATTCAAACAGGCTCTGTTCATTACAACCCCAGTTCGGATTTGCACATTCAAAAACCTCCACTACCCCAACCAACCACCCTACCGAAAACATGCACACTATGCCATAGCGCTTGTTTTCAAATGACTTTATTCTACTTCTCAAGTAGCGATAATCGGCGAAATCGCCATAGCTTATTAAAAATAAATGTACCAATAAGATTATATAAACACGATTAATGTTTTTAATAGCAAAACTGTATAATGTTCACAACTATCCATCTCTCCAAATTTAACTCGATCGATAAAAAAACACCCTAAACACCAAATCATCTTCAAGTATAAAATGTGTTTGTTCGTGTGTTTTTGATTGTTTTTCATTTTTTGTCTTTCATTATCGCGTTTCTCCTTTTCTAATTGCTTATTATTACTTGTATTTGTCCCCTACCGGTATAACTTGAGTGTGACTGATCTATATGATAACGTCATGAATGTTCGTCATACCGTTCTTCCGTCCAGCATTTGTTTGTGTTGTGAAAATGTCAAAATTATGAAAATGTAGACCAAGAAATCGATTATGGTTTAGATCTACTACTAATTGGGAGAGTTATGGGACTTTTATACTTTCAAGTATATGACATATAGGATATATGGTTTCTGCAATTTTTTAAACCCCTTTACAATATTTAGTCCATAGTTCCTGTGAAATATATCTAGTATCACAATTTATGTCAAGTTTGAGTATGGACTAATTCTAGACAAAAACTATTTTGTAGGAGTTAAGTGCCTTTTTATACTCACACTGTATGTCATGTAAGGTAAATCGTTTTTGCTCCTTTTAACGAAAAGCGTTTAAGGCATTTTAATGTCTGTTTTTGCTTTGAACATGGCTGACCTAAATAAGTTATCGCAACAATTGGTTACAATAATGCAGTTGTGAAACAAGATACTCCAGTATTGCATCGCAATACATGATGTTCCCTACCGGGCAGATGTTTGACAGTAAATGTTTTTGTTGGACCAGACGAAACAAAAGGCTATGATTTAGACAAATAACAAAGGCATGTTACATTTCACAACCTTAACATGACAAATTTGTGTACATAATCTTCCTTACAAATTTGTAAAGGATATACCACACTTTTATTAATCCAGTAAGATTACGAATATAATACAAGAAGAAATAAAAATACTTAAGCAAATATATTAACATCAATTTCAAGTCCGTTTTTAATATATAACTCTATTTGAAGGGAAGTAACTATCGAATATTTATTGAGTATAAAGATGACGTTTTAAGCTCCCTTATGCAGCTGTATAACCAGCGACTGAATTATGTTACCATAACAACCACACTTTTGGTCATAACACCAAAATCAAAGTGTGTGTAGAGTCTTCATTTCAAATGTTCCTCTACCTATGTACCAAGTTGTATGACAATAATGCTCCTCTACCTATATACCAAGTTGTATGACAATATCTTTTATAGTTTTCAAGTTATTGCATGATCCTATTTTGTGTGCATTTTGTTACTATTTTGTTGCCATAGCAACGGGGTCTACCTCAATTTAGGCCATATTAACAAAATTAAATAACCTGCATAATCTCGTTATGCCCCTCTACCATATGTAAGTTATCGCAGGATCCAGTTTTCCGGACGGACTGACGTAGTGTTCTTTTTACAATTATCCAAACAGTTTACAAAATAAATATAATACATCAAGTAATAAAAGTACATACGCAAAAAAGTTAACATTAATTTCATGTCATGTATTAATATATTACTCTATTTGAAGGGACGTAACTATCGAGTATTTATTGAGTATAAAAATGACGCTTTAAGCTCCCTTATTCAGCTTATAACTAACGACTGAATTATGTTACCATAACAACCACTATTTTGGCCATATCACCAAATAAAATTGTGTGCAAAATCTCCATATGCTCCTCTACCTATGTACTAAGTTTTATGACAATATATTTTATAGTTTTCAAGTTATAGCATGATCCTATGTTGTGTGCATTTGTTTTACTATTGTGTTGCCATAGCAACCATAGTTTCGGCTATATCAACAAAATTAAATAACGAGCGTAATCTCCTTTAGCCCCTCTATCATATGTAAAAAATTTCACGAAAACATATTTGATTCTTTTTAAGTTATCGCAGGATCCAGTTTTCCGGACGGACTGACGTTATTTTTAACTATTTTGTTGCCATAGCAACCACCATTTTGGCCATATCAACAAAATTAAATAACGTGCATAATCTCGTTATGCCATCTACCATATGTAAACAGTTTCATGAAAGTATCTTTTACACTTTTTGTGATATCGCAGGATCCAGTTTTCCGGACGGATTGACGGACTGACGGGCAGATGGGAGGTAAACCTATAGTCCCTCTGATGACAAACCGGTAGGGGACTAAACAAGAAGTAATTTTACAGTTTTAAGTACAATACTGAATCTAACTGGACTCAATCCCAGCTTCGTCTCGTCCAAACAAGGAGTCTGTCTGAGTGGTACTCGTCCAATAGAAATCAGTATGGTACTCAACACTGTAAAATAACCTCATACTATACATGCTATACACGCAATATATTAATTATTACGCAAGTTTGATAATGTCTTTGAGCTTTTATCTTTGTTATAAATACATTAGTATTACAATCATTTTACCAATTAGTAACATACAACATTAAAACTAGAATATGAAAATGTATGAAAGGAGAAATTTGGAGAAAAAATTAATTTTTGAGTAAAAACAACTGAAATTTGGAGAAAGGAGAAATATGTATAAAGGAGAAAGTTATGTAGGAAAACTAACAAGACGCTGTGTGTTAAAAAAGCAAAACAGTCTCAATAAAACCGAGTCTGCTACTTTTCTCTCTTGTTTCTGTGTGTTGCTTCCAATGGATCACCTTTTCAGTATTTATTGACATTCACACTAGCGTTTGTTTAGTGCTGTGTGGCGGCCGTAAAAAGTCGCCCCGACTACAAATCAGTAGTGTTATTATTTACTGGTCCTTTAGGATCATCAAGCCTATTCTGTGTTGTTTTAAAGTAAAATATCGCTGAAGCCGGTGCTAGGAGGCGTGAGAGTTGTTGCATCTTATAATTACCTCTCATGAACAGACTCAATAAAAGCGAGTCTGCTACTTTTCTCTCTTGTTTGTGTTTGTTGCTTCCAAGGGATCATCTTTGCAGTATTTATTGACATTCACACTAGCGTTTGTTTAGTGCTGTGTGGCGGCCGCAAAAAAGTCGCCCCGACTACAAGTCAGTAGTGTTATTATTTACTGGTCCTTTGGGATCATCAAGCCCATTCTGTGTTGCTTTAAAGTAGAATATCGCTTGAAGCCGGTGCTAGGAGGCGTGAGAGGTGTTGCATCTTATAATTACCTGTCATGAACAGACTCAATAAAACCGAGTCTGCTACTTTTCTCTCTTGTTTGTGTTTGTTGCTTCCAAGGGATCACCTTTTCAGTATGAATTTAATCCATCATTATTATATCAATATGTCTTAGTTTCTGCTGACAAAGTCTCAAATAATATTTTTATTGTTTGACGGCTATATTATGTTAATGTTTTAAAAGAGGAACTCGGGAGCACCGACTCGTAAGTTTGATTAACTCAAATGAGAGGGATATTATTCGTGACCATATCGAACATATTTCCAAATTTGGGATCAAACTGGACGAGAAGCAAAATAAACTCCCTACAATTTACTGGATCCCTAAACTACACAAACTGCCTTATAAAGCCCGCTTCATTGCAAACTCTAGCGCATGTACCACAACTAATATCTCCAAACTGTTTACATCTTGCCTCACAACTATTGCGAGAAAGCCTATGAAAACTCTGGTATCAATTTATTATGGTTAATAAAAACTTCTGGCGAGGTTCTTAAGAAACTACGTAATCTACCGCAAGTGTCATCCATCATGATCTACTTATCACTTTTCTACACTTTACACTTCTTTACCGCATAACCTTATAACAGAAAAACTAATAGCTCTTATACCAAAAACTTTCGCCAGGGAACAAACTACTTTTTTAGCCTGTATCAACACTAGGGCTTTTTTACCAACAGTGGCAGATGCTCGATCCTACTACTCGATTTAGGTGCCTTTCGTACATCACCAGCCGAAATATATATATGTTGAAGCTTATGAAACATCCCTGTATCATCGACGGGACAAATTAGCCATTCAATATTAAATTAAAATCTAACCCTTCAAACCCAACTTCCGATACTGTTTTTAATCCTAGTTATGAACCCTCTGTTTGATCGAAAACCGAAGGCCATTTGACAAGTTGGTCTTCGTATTAAATCAAAATTGAGAGACACTGAAATCGACCTAAATTTGATTGCCAAGTACAAAGTACCACAAATTCCACCGTGGACTCGGAAACACCAACATTTTTTTTGATCTTTGTAATAGTAACAAATTCAGTACAGAGCCTACTATATTTCAAAGCACATTTCATGAAATTAAATCGAAATACAATAGCTTTTATCTTATATACACAGATGGTTCTAAAGATGGAGATAGATAAGGTAGCTGCAGCCGTTGTTTTTCACAAACATAGCATATAGAGCCGCCTGCCAGACAAGGCCTGTATCTTTTCAGCTTGCCTTGAACTTGCCTTAAACTAAAGGCAATTTTCAAGAAGATGACGATAACCATTTTGTAATCTTTTCTGATTCCCTTTCATCTCTTAAAAATAGGAAACATGATAACCCAGTTGTGCTTCAACTTTTAAAAAAATAAAATTCTCTTATAGTTTATAATGAAATCTGATGGCTTCCAAGCCATGCAGGAATACTTGGTAATGATAGAGCTGAAAGTGCTGCTAAGGCAGCAGTAGATGTACATACATGATCTGATGCCAAATTACCTTATACTGATTTTAAAAGTTGTATTAACACATATATTCGTAACTATTGGCAAGCCGCTTGGGATTTGTCAGTGAACAATAAACTCCGTTCAATTAAACCGTTATTCGGAGAATGGCGTCCTTCTTGTAGACATATGTGTCGAGAAGAAGTTGTTCTAACCCTGTGCAGGATAGGGCATACACATTATACTCATTCATATTTACTCAATCGTATTTATTACATCTTTCATCAGTTTTTGCGCACAATATAACCTATTTATGTGTTGCCGTGAAACACCATTCATTCATTATACCAGCAGTGATCCCGACGGTTACACTTTATAGACTTGTCAACAAGATTGTGAATATTAGACAACATTTCTTTGAACATACCGTTTATAGGCAAACCGTTAGCATTCATATGGATTCTAACTGTGGACCCCTTCTCGCAGATTTGTTTTTATATTGGTACGAACCTGACTTTATGTTAGGTCTTTCTCCAGATACAAAAGATAAAAAAGCTAATGTTATCGACGCTTTTAATAACAACTTAATTTGGATAATACTTTCTTTTCTTCTATGGTTTCTATCATTTATCCTCACATTTATAACTCAATAAAGCTAGCGTTTCGGATTCTGTCACTACGTTTCTTGATTTACATCTTTCTATTGAAAATGGAGTATTAATAACTAAAATGTATGATAAGAGAGATAATATTGTGAATTATCCATATTTAGATGGCGATATCCACAAAACTGTTTCTTATGGCGTGAATATTTCTCAGTTAATTTGTTTTGACAGAGCTTGTAGCCATGTTGAGGACTTCAAACTTCATAATCTTAACATTACTGAAAAACTCCTCCAACAGGGTTACCGTTACGGTACGTCACGTAGGACTTTTTCTAATTTTGCTCGACAAATTGAATAGCAATCTTAAAACATTTCTGCGACAAGGTTTATCAGAACCCGTCTTTTATGGAGAGGTGATTTACACACTTAGGATGATTATCGGTCGTGATAATTAGTTATTTATTAAAACTAATAGAAAATTATAAACAGAGGTTACGACAGAAGTATTCCGCGGCGCATATGGCAAGCCAATTGTCCAATAATTACGTGAACCCAGGTTCACGGTCGAAAAACTAGGATTAACGATCGATAAACTAGATTTTTCGAACGTAAAAGCATGTTAACCTATACTTTCGAGCGAAAACATAGGATAACGTCCGTAAACCATAGTTCACGCTCGTAAACGTAGGTTCACGCTCGTAAAACCCAAGTTCACGGTCGTAAACATAGGTTCACGTTCGTAAACTATGGTTCACGCTCGTGAACCCCGGTTCACGTTCGTAAACATAGGATAACGACCGAAATTCATAGTTCAATCGAGAAACCTAGTTTATCGAACGTAAACCATGATTTACGGTCGATATACTAGGATTATCAAATCAACTATGAATTTCGGTGAACCTCTGTTTACGACGGTGAACCATAGTTTACCAACGTGAACCTATGTTTACGAGCATGAACCATAGTTTACGGACGTAAACCTATGTTTACAACCGTGAACTATAATTTACGCTCGTAAAATATGGTTCACGCTCGTAAACATAGGTTCAGGCTCTAAACATAGGTTCACGTTCGTAAACTCAGGAGGAGTGGGCTCGAACACCGTTATGTACAGAAGTTTCGTACACATAAACCTGGTCCATCAGGCCCCCTATATATATGTATTTAGATGGATATGTCACTGTGTGCACATGGTGGTGGAAGTATCGTTTAGGCGTCCAGTAATTGACATTTTAACCAAAATCTTAACCCAAAATTGTATAACAGATTTCTATTTATTGCATACAAATAAACATGATTATCCTGGATATCCCAGTTAGGAAATACACTTGTGAAAATAAGCACATACACAAATAAACACATTTATACCAATTATTTATATTAGTTCACTGATTAAAATCAGCCGATGATTGATCGGTTACATCCCTGCTTATTGTAACCGATGATCTATTGCAACTTTCAACCATCATTATCATCAAGTATAAAATTATTTTAAAAGAACATGGATAAAGTACATAATTAAATAATCAGTCTAATTACCTCATGCTTGTAAA
Source organism: Cyrtodaria siliqua (assembly GCA_037043455.1). Lineage (NCBI taxonomy): Eukaryota > Metazoa > Mollusca > Bivalvia > Adapedonta > Hiatellidae > Cyrtodaria > Cyrtodaria siliqua. The sequence goes on along the minus strand of JAWPHD010014710.1, from coordinate 13,608 downwards.
AAGCAAAGCAATAATGTTAAAAAATATATCTATATAATGGGCATAAATAGCGTGTATTATTTGTTAACTCCAGGTTGAGTCAACCATCGCATTTAACAGCAGAAATGAACATTTGCGAGATGGGCATTTGAGACCACTATTCAGATGCAGTTTGCACAAGGTAAATATTTTAAACTGATATAATGTTATATATTGTGATATAATGTTAGAGAACAATATTATTATGTCGCTGGTGGAACACTTTTGAAGCTCTACAGCCCTGTATATTCTACGGCTAAGTAGTAGGTCCAAAGGACTTATGTTTTATAGTGTGGAATTGTAAAACAGGGATGGGGTACAATAACAGGGATGGGTACAACTTATGCCTGCCCTCATCATAGTACTATTGTCTACTTCTCGGTCAAGGTGTGGGACGCCCACATCGCTCACCAAGCATGCTGCCACCATCACTGGGTCAATTCTGCTTTTCGGGGATGGGAGTTTGGCTGTGTGTGCAAGTAACACCAAACAAACAACCGTTTTCTATAAACTAATATGCGTTTTTTTGCGGCATAACAATTTTAAACACTGACCAGAATAGTGTGTGTGTATTCCCAAGGTCTCCTCGCCAGCTACGGGAAAAGTAAAGTCTGGAATAGTGTGTGCGCAGGGTTTAATATGGTGCATTTTACTGTATGTGGGGACCTCGATAACTGGTCAGATCGGAAATACTTTAAAGTATTTTGATTCTAATAAGGTCCGGATTTGTGATTCCATTTGTGAAACCTTCGCCTCTCACCGCTGCGGGTTTGAATCCCACTGGGAGCTCGACTTGTAAGGGAGGAAGTGTCGATTCTTACGGATGGCGGGAGTTGTACAGTACTGGTTTTACCAATGAAAGGTGGGAGGTCTGCCTCCACCACATAAAATCGACCGTCATATATAACCTTGTATGTGTTGAAAATATCGTGAAACAACATACAAACAAACGAAAGAGAAATAAGTTGTGTATCCCTAACTATATAATCCTGATAATAGGAAAACAATGAATGTAATTTTAAAAATATTCCTCAACATTCAGGGTAAAGCATTTAAAATGTCCAGTGCACAGCATCTAAAGGCTGTATATGCTCACCATCATTAACATTAAAATCACTTCGGAAAATAGGTGCGTATACTGAGCTGGGTGTCTCATTGTATGCCAGCATATTCCCATGTTTCCTGTGCATGCACAATATATGGACCACACAATGCCAGAATATCCGTATTTATCTATTCATGTACATGCATATGCCTTTTATTCTGTCATACTGAACATTGTTTACATTTTACTAAATCTGTTTAGTATTATTGTATTAGACTGTACAACAGAAATATCACACAAAACAAACTTAAAGTGTTGGATTAATGTTTCCGATTGTGTAATATCTACATGTCAATGAACTCTTCCACCCGAGAGGGAGATTTCCACCAGAGGTGGGGATGTTGAGAGACCATTTTGAAGCTGCATGTTTTCTCTAGGGTAAATATTTTTTAGTTTGATTTATTTTAATGGCGTTTAACGCTATTTTTAGCTCGTTAGGCCATTTAGGATGGTCTATTTTTTATGGTAGATCACCACATTTTTTCTGGGTAGAACTAGTACTGTATACCTCCCGCCAACCGTAAGAATCAACACTCTCTCACTTGACAAGTTGAGCTCCCAGTGGAATTCGAACCCGTAGCGATGAGAGACGAGAACGTTTTAGTCACGTCATCTTTATTATCCCGGCCATGGATGCGCTACAGATATTTACTAGTATGCTATAAGAGCCAGTAAAGCTAAATTAAGAGACGATGCATTTTCCGTTGTCATCCGTTAATGTATTCGTTTAATTATGCCCCGTCAATATATTGGGTGTGGAGTCTAGCGGAATATAGTGTTGCCCTTTTCAGTATATCTTTTGCGGACTACTCTTCCTAAACTTTTCAACAGATTCACATGCTACTTGTTATGAAGAAGCATCAGTATGACTGATACCTTACATTAGGGACATTACTGTGCAAAGGTGCATTTCTAGTTTCAAATATCATTACATAAAACTTACTGTGAAAGCATCTCAGTATGTCTTTGTAAAACATGCTGAGCAAACTCTGACAGCATTGCCTGGATACTGTTGGTGGTTTCTTTCAGTAAGCATGTAATATATTTCTGACAGTATCAATATTTGACTCTAGATTTAAAAAAAAGAAATATGGTACAATGAAACAATGAGCTATGATTCTCACAGCTACAGGTAAACAAGAATCAAGTAGCAGTAGATTATTAAGTAGAATTTATTAAATTATGATTACATAGCTCTGTAATTGTTCGATCTTGCATTTATATCAATATCTTGCAATTATAACAATGGTTGAATAGAAATAACTTCAAATAAGTATACAGAATTTAAACAGCGACAGAACTTACCTTGCATCACTAAAGTGGCTTTTAAATGTCACTTTTAAACGGAAATAAACCCATTTAAAGAATAATTTTTTATGCGTATACATGAGTTAATTAATTTAAGGGACACACGGCAATCTTGCAGTTTTTATCAGGCATTACGATTAGCACCTCTAGATCTTTTTGGCTTTTAATCTGCTTGCATGTAAACAAATGAACTGTTGGGTTTTCTTCGTTGCCAGAGATTTAAATATATTATTGGATCAATATACTCATCATTTAGTAATATGCAATCACAACTTGCACTATTCTCATAATAAACATTAATGGTTGTGAAAATGCAAGTTATGAAAACAAACTAAAGGGAAGCCACCAGTTTAGTAAAAATATCAATATAATTGCCTGTTCCTTTAATGCTACGTCTAATCAAAATATGAAGAAGCTTCGTTTATAAAACATTCCTGGCATTTCTATTTATTACTCTTTATACTGCTTTAGCTTATGTAAACTCCTGTGAGGTTTTATTCAGATTATTGATTATTTCACATAATTACTCATTTTGTGTGTGTAATGTTTGCCTTTATAGAATGACAGTTCATCATCTAATGACAAAATCTAAAGTTTGGGAGCTAACAATATTATGCATGCAAAGCTCACCACTACCAGCACCTCTAGTTCTAAGCTGCTTGCTTGATACACATTTACTGAGTGCTGCCCGATTGTTATTTAAAGTAGCACAGCACCTTACAGACTAGACAGAATATACAACATGAACATTGTTAATAAGCTATATTTTGGTTGATGGAAGCCAGCCACAGATTTACCGTTTTTTATACTGGGCAAAACACAATGTTGGAAGCTTCTTTCAGTTTTAGAAGTGCATGATGAGGAGATGTTATAAAGTGTGGAATAATAGTTATGCCCACTCAGGGCGGCATATAGTAGTTGCACCTTCCGTCAGTTAGTCAGTACAATCGTGTCCGATCAATAACTCTGACATTCCAGGACGGATTTTCAAATAACTTGGCACAAGTGCTCACCACAACACGACGGCGTGTCGTGCGCAAAATCCAGGTCCATAGCTCCAAGTTCAAGGTCACACTTAGAGGCCAAAGGTTAAAAAGAATTGCTTTCGTGTCCGGTTAATAACTCTGACAGTCATGGACGGATTTTCAAATAACTTGACACAAGTGCTCACCACAACAAGACGACGTGTCACGCGCAAAATCCAGGTACGTGGTTCCTAGGTCAAGGTCACACTGATTTAGAGGTCAAAGGTCAAAACCACTTTGGGGAGTATTTGTCACTTACAGTGACATTTCTTGTTTCTTAAATATGTTTAACTTTATTTCAATATTAAAATAATTATGCCTTGCCACGAAAGTGAATCAGGCATAAATTATAGTGTTACATTTGTCCGTCCATACTCACATTCAAGTTTTCCGTTCAAGTTGTTAATTTCATTTCACCACAAGCCTTATATATTCACACATGTTTACATCTTCATGACAACAGAATGTTCCTACCAAAAATAGGTCAATAGTAATGACCTTTACCTAGGTTTTGCCCCTCATTTACATTGTGGTTTTAGTAGGCCTTATTGCCTACTGACCGTTCCAAGTATTCACCACCCTTTCTGTTGTTTTTTGTCTCTTTCATTGAAGTTTCAAGTCCTTGTTTGCAGTACAGTGCGGACCTACGATGCCATTGCGTTCGGACGCTGTGGTCTCTATAGGACCCTATATATCATTTTATATTAAAGCTTTTGATATAAAGTCAATTACTGAGATACGAAAACTTTTTTTGTAGCTTTTTATTTTTTCTATTCCTAACAGGGTTATTGTTGAGTTCTACATTTATACATGCATCTAGCGAATATATTATCGTGTTACTAAATTTCTTTTCTAAATGTAAAATCTTGAAATATTATATGAAACCATGTAATATATGACAGTATATTTATCATTAGAATTCTAGCATGTAGCTAGTACGGTTACAACTAATGATTGGATTTGTGACATAACATCCCTTTATATCTTAACATGTCATTGTTTAGCTTTTTCTGTCTAATAACTATTATAATATTCAATGTAAGATTTAAAAGCACTACTGACTCTTACATGGCTGACATGATCTGTCATCAGATTTTTTCAGGTTCATATTTTATACTGGACTTTTGTTTCAATTCCAGTCATCTATGAGTCGTGGAGCAATTACAACAATATGTTATAAAGATTTATTTAATGAGAACTCATTTGAAACTAGTCAACAATCCATGTTAAACGTATTCCATGAGTAGTATAACATGCCCTTCTCTATTACACATCAATGTTACATGTAGTTCACTTATATAAGAATCAGAAAGTATATTTCCATAGTCATGTCTAGCAAGGGAGATAAAGCGAGATATTATATTGTCCTGTATACAGGGGAGATAACATGAATAGCATAAATGTTTAGCTTTACCACAGTTGTCTGTTAAAATGTTAGAAGCATGTCATGTTGGAATAGCTTTTTATGTTTAACATAGAAACTCAATGAAAAACATATAAAGTGACATTATAAAAGGGAGAAAAAATAGTGTGCACTAATAGAGTAAATGGAGAACTTATATACAAAGTGGGAATCTTAATATACATAAACAATAACAGATGTTGGATTCATCAAGTCCAAACTTAGATATATTTTTTTGAAATCAGGTCCACCATGTTTTATTTGTGTGTGATTTTATTTTATCTTTTTTTTTATAATACAAACATGTATTTTTCCCTTTGCTTTTCGAAAATGTCTTGTTTCATATTCTTGCAGGCTATACATTTCTCAACTTTAAACAGTATTTAAATATAGCTTTTAAAAACTGTTAAAGTAGGATTAGTGTTTTGTTAATTTCTGATTGAATATAAATTTTCTGGTAGTAAGGAGGAGATTATTCAAAAAACAATATCAAACTTATCATTGCCAAAGATGATGTCAGTGACTGACCATACTGTATTAATATCCTTACATTTATTATGAAAGAAATTTGCAAGTGCTTGCCAAAAATATTTTACTGCATTCATAGAATAGGTGTTTTATTGTTTCTATATCTTCTTTGCAAAAAGAGCAAAGATCTGTATTAGAAATATTCATTTTTTTAAGTAAATAGTTTGTTCCCAAAATTCTATGCTTTATTCTGAATTGCAACCATTGCAGATTTGAGTCTTTTGTCGATTTGAAAGCAATAGTTATAGATGGTATTGAACCTCGTATTATAAAAGCAGCATCGGATTGCATCATTAATGCTATCACTTCAATCATTAATAAATGCATAGATCAAGGCGTATTTCCTGATCAGCTGAAAAAGGCATGCGTGTTGCCTATAAACAAAAATGGACACACAAAAATGGACCAAAAGATGACCCGAACAATGATAGACCTATCTGATTATTACCAAACAAATTCCAAAATCTTTGAGAAACATGTTGCTGCATGCAACTGCACTCTTTTTGTTCAGCAATTTTAATATTTTGCACTCGGCTCAATCTGGATTTCGTAAAAAGCATTCTTGCCAAACAGCACTTACTCACCTTATTGATAGCTGGTTGAAACAAATTGATTCTGGAAACTTTGTTGGCAGAGTTTTCCTTGACGAGAGAAAGGCTTTTGATATGGTTGATCATGAGATACTATTATAAAAATTGCATTTGTATCATTTTTCGCCTTTAACCACACGTTGGTTTCAGTCATATCTGTCTAACAGGACACAAGTGGTCAGAGTTGGACAGCATCAATCTGAGGAGAGAATCATCAAATCAGGTGTGCCTCAGGGATCCATACTAGGACCACTTTTGTTCTTGATTTATGTAAATGATCTACCTTTAACTTTCAAAGAAACTTCAGTTGACATATATGCTGATGATTCCACGCTACGTATAACAGGTCTGGATGTGTCATCCATTGAGAGTAAATTACAAACAAACTTAAATAACATACATAACTGGTGCACTATAAATAACATGGTTATAAATCCTACAAAAACAACATGTATGCTATTAGGAACGAGAAGTCACTCATGAAAGAAAATCATAACCAGACTGGGAAAACAGCTTATCAAAATGGGCCTAAGAAACCTATGGTTTACATCCGGCTTCTAAAGCTAGAAAAAGCTATTCTATAATGCATATTTAGTTCCAATATTTGATTATGGTTCTATCCTCTGGAGCAATTGTACTAAATCAAATTTTACAAAGGTTGTAACTTTACAAGAAAGCATTGCACGCTGGATTTTGATGAAACCTTTACATACACCTTCTGCAAATCTGTTTAATGAGTTGAATAGGATGTCACTTGAAACAAGACGTAAAGGACAAGGTATGATAAGGGGGTATTTTGGCCCCCAATATATTCAAAATACAAAAAATAATATTTACATACACTATTCAACTTTTATAATCGGTCACTTTTCAAATAATCATATGTTTTTTTAATAATTGATATTTTCATTTGAAATTTTAACTGGCGTCGTTTAACAAATATCGCTAGCGATTTATAAAACTTAATCTGCCCTGATTGGACTAAAACCTTGTTGATAAACTTAATAAAATATTGGTATGTGTTTCGGTGATTTCCAGTTTTTAGTATTCGTGTTATTTTCAAAAAAACTGGGTGACCGATTATTGAGTAGTGTATAATCTGCTGTGCATATTGAAGTAAATTGATCATATTCTATCTTCAAAAGATGTTTTTATTTATTTTATTTATCTAGAAGAATTAACAGGGTCTCAAAAAAATGGCATTTTTGGTAATTTTGTTAGATTTTGTAGATTTTGGACCTTTCTGGGCAAGATTTTGATGCTAAACGAGCACGCACAGTTTTTTGACTGTGATGCATCCCTATCAAGTACCGGTTTCAACAAAAAATCAACTGTGCTCGAGGGTACGCTCTATTACCAAGACCAAAAACTGATTGAAAACTGCTGAAAATGAACAAAAATGTCATTTTTTGAAAGAAAAGGCCTTGTTTGTAAGGCTCTTAAACTCATTTAGAGCCTTCAAACGTACTTGTAATGAGTTTTAGTAATGATTCAGTTTATTTGTAGGAAAACTAGATATTCAAAACGTGTGCATTAGAACTTTCAATATTGGGGTTCAATTTTGCCGCTTATCATACCTAGTCCTTTCAAGTAGGTGTTTTAGTTTATAAAGCAATTCATAATCTTACACCAATATCACACACCAATATCACAAAGTAAATTAATTACATATTCTGAAATAAAAGATGTAATTTAAGATCATGCATTAAACATGACATTAAACATCCTAGACCTAAATCCGAATATTTAAAACAATATTTTACCTATATTGCCATGCGGACTTGGAATTCAATCCCAGAAAATATCCGGACGTCTTTTTCTATTTATGCTTTCAAATACAATTATAAACTATTTCTATTTCAAGGTAACAGGACTGGTGTTCTGCTCAAATTAAGTTGTGTTAATAGTGAATACTTGTTTAGTATGCAAGCTTGTAACATATTATTAATGTTATGTGCAAGTATTCACTTGATATTGTTTATTAGTTTTACTAATAATTGCTGTTGTTATTAGAAGGCCTCACGGAAGATAAGTGTTGTGCAATTGTTTGTACAATCTTAATGAGTTGTATCTTCATGAAATAAAGAATTGATTATTATTATTATTATCAGGGGCGTAGCTAGGGACTTTATTATGTGTATGCAAACAGTGTAGGGGGTCCGGGGCATGCTCCCTAGGAAAAAAGTTTTCCTGGACCGTCTGTGGTGCAATCTGGAGGCATTTACGCCACAAAATGAGGCTGATTTTGTCTCTGATTTTTTTTCTGTTTTCTCGAAAAAAAAATAAAAAGTGATCTTCTTTTATTTATTTTTTCAATATTTGAGACAATGTGTACGCAACTATGTACTTTGCGTACAGTTAGCTACGCGCCTGATCTAATTTATAAAACCTTTCAATTGAGTCCTCTCCTAAATGCGGAAAATTCAACACGTAGGCCACTCTCATACTCTTTTCTTACGTCATACAGTGATCCCGAGTCAGCCGCCAACATCAAATGGTTTACAAGCAAGTCAACTGCGCTACAGAGGCTAACAAGTATCACAAGCCGGTCAGATGTCAGCATTTTTTTTTGGAATTGACAAAAATCAAAAACACATTTATCATGAAATATTTGAGCACTAGATAAACTAGTCATCATGAGACAAAATGAACATGATTTTAATAAGAACCGACACTTCCTTACTTACAAGTCGAGATCCCAGTAGGATTCGAACCCGCAGAGGTGAGAGGCGAAGGTTTACAACGCAACGTCGTTAACCATTCGGCTACTATTGAATTTGATTGTGTTTCTATTGTTCAATGGCACGATATCTTCGTGAAATTTACTCTTATTGTATGACGTCAATATCGATCTGTGCTCTTTACCTACATGAGAGGACATATCAAACGGAATCCTTTTACAACACTGCGAACACGCCTAGAGTACATTATATTCAGAAACTTATCATATTAAACACAGTTTTGTACAGCATCACTATTATATTGATATTATATTCAAGAACGGATGACCTACCTAACCTCGTTAAACATTATAGACTTGACATCAGCCTGCTTTTAGTTTTAATTAATTTGACATGTACTGCTACTTTCTCGTAGGACATGTATCCGCTCTTGCCTGTTCAAAAGGCAACTTGCCCTACATATTCGCATATACACATGTACAGATTAGCTCACCCAGCACGTGCTGCACGCCGTTATCGCCTTGAGCAGCACGGACTGTGTGGGCTAAAATCTACCGTGTATAGATGTCGTGTATAGTCGACAAATAACGATACTTACCAGTTTATATATACCACTGATGCGCACCCTCTTGTTTAATGTTTACTTTAAAAAAAAATCGAGGGCACATGTTTACGCGGCATGCAGATTGGGATTATGTTCGTCAGTTTCAGTATATTCATGCGCAATCAACGCGCGTTATGACCTAAACATGCACTATACAGATACAGACGCATGGTTAGAAGTTGCTTTATTGTTGTTGGTAAGTATTATTAAAATTATAATTGCTTATTTTGTTGCTAAAACAAACAAAAATGGTAATACAGCAGATAATATGATCATCGTGTGTTGAAACTCTGCTCCGAGTTCGACATTCGAACTTCAGCCCTGAGTTCGACGTTTTAACCTCAGCCCTGAGTCAGGCATTCGAAACTCAGCTCTGAGATTGACATTCTAACCTCAACCATCAGTTCGACATTATAACCCTGAGTTTGACATTATAACCTAAGCACTGAGCTCGACATTCGAACCTCAGCTCAGAGTTTGACATTCTAACCTCAGCCCTGAGTTTGACATTATAGCCTCAGTCATGAGTTCGATATAATTTAAGCCCTGAATTTGACATTAGAACCGCAGTCCTAAATTTGACTTTCTAACCTCAGTCCTGAGTTTGACATTCGAACATCTGCTCTGAGTTTGTCGAACCTCAGTCCTGAGTTTGACATATGAACCTCAACCCTGAGTTTGACATCGGAACGCCAGCCCTGAGTTTAACATTCTAACCTGACCTGACATTCGCACCAGGGCTGAATTCGAATGCCAAAAGTGAAGTAATACAGGTATATTATTAATTCGTTATATGCAAGTAATGTACAGAATATAAAACCAAAATATCACATTTATTACCGATCTTCCTGGATTGTATTAAGGATTATGTCCCTTTTTTTTTTAAAATTCCATTGAGATAGCATTTGAAAGAAAAAAATAAACAATATAACTCCACTAATCTATTTTTAAATGCAACTTTCCGTTTATTATGTTTACACATTTATCTAGGCAGCTATACTGAATATTAATACAATTATGGTGAATGTGTATAAGGCTCATTGTAGCATGGTCACTGAACATTCTCTTTGTATTCAGCTTATATAATTCTCAAGTTCATGTGTGTATTAATTAATTCACATATTTATCAAGTTTGTATTTACTTTTACTGTTCATAGCCTAGATACATGTTTAAACACAATAAATTGAAAGCTGCATTTAAAATTATTTGAGTTCTAATTCCTTTTTATCTTCTTTTTTAAATGCAATCTCAATGGGATTACACAAAAGAGGACATGACCCTTAATTCGGGTAATAAGCGTTTTTTTCTTCTGATTCTTGAAACTTTTAAACAACATCTTTTTTAAAATCCAAAGTCTAACTGGATATAATTGCCACACAGCAAGTTTGATGCGTTTATTAATAATTAAAGGGACACTTGATTTTTTTTTAAAAACTGACGTGTCCCGTGGGGCGGGGGGATATTACCCATCTGTCTGGATAAGCAGAGGCCCATTTACTTGCCCGGGAATCACACGTGGAGTGTTTAAAATAAGACTGAATGTGTGTACAATTTCATTTTTTTTATTGCTTATTTTTTTTTAAACGCGGTGTTGGATTTGACAAAACTTAGCAGAACGCATTGGTATGATGTGTAGTTGTGCATATTGCTCTTTTTTCATTTTATTAATTTTAGGTGGAGTTATGGCCCCTTGATATTTTTACTTTGAATTTCTTGTCGTCGCTGATCCTCCTAAACATCTTGTTGGATTTCGACGAAATTTGGCAGGAAGCATCAGTATGATGTCTAGTTGTGCAAATCGCTGCCTTTCTACTAGTGAGTGCCGGTATGCCGCTACCAGGACACTAGTTTCCAATGTATAAGTACTGATATCCCGTTACAAAGACATTAGTTTCTATTCTATAAGTACTGGTTTCCCGTTACCAGGTCATTAGTTTCTATTCTATAAGTACTGTTTACCCATTGCCAGTCTACTAGTGAGTGCTCGTATGCCGCTACCAGGCCACTAGTTTCCAATCTATAAGTACTGATATCCCATTACAAGGCCATTAGTTTCTATTCTATAAGTACTGGTTTCCCGTTGCCAGTCTACTATTCAGTGCTGGTATTCCGCTACCAGGCACCTATCTTCCATTCTATCAGCACTGGTATCCCGCTACCAGGCCATTAGTTTCTATGCTTTAAGTACTGGTTTCACGTTGTCAGTCTACTAGTGAGTGCTGGTATGCCGCTATCAGGCCACTAGTTTCCATTCTATAAGTACTGGTATCCCATTAAAGGGCCACTAGTTTATATTCTATAAATACTGCGTTCCCATTTCCAGGCCACCATCCTATAAGTACTGGTATCCTGTTGCCTTTCTACTAGTGAGTGCTGGTATGCCGCTACCCGGCCACTAGTTCCCAATCTATAAGTACTGAGATCCCGTTACAAGGCCATTTGTTTCTATTCTATTAGTACTGGTTTCTCGTTGCCAGTCTACTAGTGAGTGCTGGTATGCCGCTACCAGGGCATTTTTTTCCATTCTATAAATACTGTTATCCTGTTACTAGGTACTATTTTCTATTCTATAAGTACTGGTTTCACCTTGCCAGTCTACTAGTGAGTGCTGGTATGCTGCTACCAGGCCACTAGTTTTCATTCTATCGGCACTGGTATCCACTACCAGGCCATTAGTTTCTATTGTATAGGTACTGGTTTCCCGTTGCCAGTCTACTAGTGGTGAGTGCTGGTATGCCGCTACCAATCCACTAGTTTCCATTCTATAAGTACTGGTATCCCGTTAAAGGTCCACTAGTTTCTATTCTATAATTACTGCGTTCCCATTTCCAGGCCAACATCCTATACGTACTGGTATCCTGTTGCCTTTCTACTAGTGAGTGCTGGTATGCCGCTACCCGGCCACAAGTTTCCAATGTATAAGTACTGATATCCCGTTACAAAGACATAAGTTTCTATTCTATAAATACTGGTTTCCCGTTACCAGATCATTAGTTTCTATTCTTACCCGTTGCCAGTCTACTAGTGAGTGCTTGTATGCCGCTACCAGGCCACTAGTATCCAATCTATAAGTACTGATATCCCGTTACAAGGCCATTAGTTTCTATTCTATAAGTACTGGTTTCCCGTTGCCAGTCTACTATCAGTGCTGGTATGCCGCTACCAGGCCACTATCTTCCATTCTATCAGCACTGGTATCCCGCTACCAGGCCATTAGTTTCTGTGCTATAAGTACTGGTTTCACGTTGCCAATCTACTAGTGAGTGCTGGTATGCCGCTATCAGGCCATTAGTTTCTATTCTATAAGGACTGGTTTCCCGTTACCAGTCTACTAGTCAGTGCTGGTATGCCGCTACCAGGCCAATATCTTCCATTCTATCAGCACTGGTATCCCGCTACCAGGCCATTAGTTTCTATGCTATAAGTACTGGTTTCACGTTGCCAGTCTACTAGTGAGTGCTGGTATGCTGCTATCAGGCCATTAGTTACCATTCTATAAATACTGCTTTCCCATTTCTAGGCCACCATCCTATAAGTACTGGTATCCTGTTGCCTTTGTACTAGTGAGTGCTGGTACCCGCTACCGGGCCACTAGTTTCCAATCTATAAGTACTGATATCCCGTTACAAGGCCATTAGTTTCTATTATATAAGTACTGGTTTCGAGTTGCCAGTCTACTATCAGTGCTGGTATGCCGCTACCAAGCCACCATCTTCCATTCTATCAGCACTGGTATCCCGCTACCAGGCCATTAGTTTCTACGCTATAAGTACTGGTTTCACGTTGCCATTCTACTAGTGAGTGCTTGTATGCCGCTATCAGGCCATTAGTTTCTATTCTATAAGGACTGGTTTCCCGTTTCCAGTCTACTAGTCAGTGCTGGTATGCCGCTACCAGGCCACTATCTTCCATTCTATCAGCACTGGTATCCCGCTACCAGGCCATTAGTTTCTCTGCTATAAGTACTGGTTTCACGTTGCCAGTCTACTAGTGAGTGCTGGTATGCTGCTATCAGGCCATTAGTTACCATTCTATAAATACTGCGTTCCCATTTCCAGGCCACCTTTCTATAAGTACTGGTATCCTGTTGCCTTTCTACTAGTGAGTGCTGGTACCCGCTACCGGGTCACTAGTTTCCAATCTATAAGTACTGATATCCCGTTACAAGGCCATTAGTTTCTATTCTATAAATACTACTTTCCCTTTGCCAGTCTACAAGTCAGTGCTGATATGCCGCTACCAGGCCACTTGTTTCCATTCTGTAAGTTCTATTATCCTGTTAGCAGGTACTAGGTTTTATTCTATAAGTACTGGTGTCACGTTGCCAGTGTACTAGTGAGTGCTGG
>JAWPHD010014709.1:0-59557 GCA_037043455.1 Cyrtodaria siliqua | reverse complement strand
CCATTAACACTCATTTGAACTACTTTCATCAGATGGTATTTAATTACTGTCTGTTGCCGCTTGTTGCAACATAGCAATGTCAAACACGTGTTTATTGGCTTTAATGTGCCCGATAAAAACCGATAAGCACTGCAGGATAAGATATGAAACTTTGGGTTTGGAGCACACCTCAGAACCTGGTTTAAACCACCAGTGACCATTTTGCCGCTGATCGTTCCAAGGCGGAACCTCTGTCAACTCTTTTGAGTTTATGGTGTCGCAGAGTTTGCATCATTTTACTTCTGCGTTTCCTTTGCAATTGTTGTAAATTCTTGTTTTTCATTGACTGCGTTGTATGAATGGTACATTTCCTGTTCGACTTTTTTATATAGTTGTTAAAACTTAGTTAAACATAATTAATGTTGAAATTAAATAATTATACATAGAGTGTCCTACATGACATGAGTGTTTCGAATGCACTAAAAGGAAATTAATTGAAATAAAATTGTTATTATTATTTTACGAGGATGTGCATCTTAATTAATAAATATTAACTAAATAGTATTCATATTGTTCATATGAAACAAACACGAACTATGAATGTTATATTTGTGTCATCCTAAGAAATCAGTTGTTCGGATTATTCACTAAAATTAAGAGTGATTTTTCCAATTACCAAACACAATAGAAGGCCTTCTGTATTATCGTTGTACATGCATGACGTCATATCCGGCGATATTTCATTCACATTTGATAATATCAAAACAGATGGAATGACGTTTTAAATCGAAAAACACGCCATGTAATTGATGAAGCTCTATTTAGAGTTTATATAACCATTGTAATATTATAACGGCAATTTTAAAATTGTTATTACGCATTCATAATCAAAGCGTTTTATTAATCCAACATCATTTTGAATTTAAACCTGCTTGCATATAATTTGATAATTGTCTGAGTATTCTTCTTAATCTACCAAAAAAAAGGGGCTTTATACGTTTCTTGTAATTAATATTATTGACTGAACACATGCAACTTAGGTAGAAAAACTAACGGGAGATATTGCGTTTTTAAAAGTCAGATTGCCGTATGTTTCTATAAGGCAGTGTTATGAGTATTTATAAAGGGCCAGGCATAGCATTGACTTTAAAGTTCTTCTTAATGTGGACCTATCAAATTAACAATGTGTATGATGAGATAAGGGACTAATATTACCAAACTATATCAATCGTCGTACCGTGACCAATATTTGAGACACTCACGGGAGGTAGGTGTGGGAATGGGTTCTCCCCCTCCCGTTTGTGGTAAACCGGTGGGCCTCCCCTGAGAAAATGTTGAAATAAAAACAACGATTTGCGCAATCTGGGGAATTTTAAAAACAAAATATCATGTACAAATTTTGTGTAAAAATTGCTTAAATTTACCCCCTACTCCCTTGATCATCATGTTAATGCAGATTTCGACTTTTAAGACTTTTTTTTTTTCAAGTGCAGATTCCGATGTCACTCAAGTGAGTACTGGAGTATGCCACGGTACGCCGCTGATATCTAAATTAGTACACAAGTATATTGTGGGTGGATATAGTTGATATCCTACGGTAAGGTAGCATTGAGCATTTGTTTTAGTGTTTACGAGCAGCTATAATCATTGCATATGGTAGCAGCCAAGTGCACAGTACATTTCAGTATTTCATTCTTGTAATGCACTCGATAACGCAAGCGCCTTAGTTACTTGGAAATAATAGCCCTAAAAGCGCAAACAATAAGTTTTGCCGCTGGAAGCATATCAAACATGTTTTGCAAAAACACCGAGCATAGCTAAACGTTAATTAACACATGAGACGTACTTTCTTTCTAGCTTATAAACGATGTTTGTCTGCAATCCTGTCTTGTCCTGCCCTCAATGGTTTATTATATTGTTGCTCTGGCTTCTGCCAAGTCAGTGAGTACCTACCTTCTTTGTGGCTTTCTGGGCTATTTTATTTTTGTATTGATATATACACGAGCATCTTTGTGTTTTACTTATATTGTCTATTAATGCTGAATTGTTGGTTAGAGAATAGTTCATTGCGGGGATTTTTTTTATTTACATTGTCCCGTTTTATTAGGATGACAGTAGGGTAAGTGTGAGGTTTGGTGCACCCTAGAACCTCGTTTAAACCCCCAGCGGTATTTTTTGGCACTGACCGTTCCAATGCGGCAGCCCTATCGTCATTCCTTTTTCTGTTTGTCACATTTGCCTTTATTCTTTATTAACATTGCCATTTATGTTTGTCGTTTTGGGTGCTTTTGGGTTTACTGTGTTTTGTGAAAACTGCATTTCCTGTTCGATTTTTATACTTATTTTTAACAATAGATCGATGCGAGGTGATACAAATGTGACGGTGTATGTCATAATAAAATATTAACATAGATCGGAGTCATGTCTTATGCGGTGGATATAAACGGTTTATTAAGGCAAACTGAAGTTAAGAACGGGAAAGAATGTGTCTTGTAAGATATACTAAAGGAGAAAATAAACGTAGCTCGGGAATTGCTGCTATGTAACTGATATAATGCACACCTAATTCCACGAATATTCCAGAGAAATACCTAGGTGTTTTGTAAAATAGGGTTGTAGCTAGTTAGAGAAAGGCCGAACCTGTGCTGCTGTAATGTTTTAATCACAGTACACTTGGTTACAGGAAATTCACAAATGGTAAAGTTCGGATTTGCACATTTGAGCCATTTCAGTAATGTATTTTATTTAAAGCGATTGGAAAATGTTACATACTAAGTTTGCTTACCTGCGTGAGCTAAACGGATATTCGATCGATACTAAAACTGTGAAGGGATAACATTTGGTGTGTTAAGTGTTCTTTACGTATTTTATTCTGAAAGGAAAATTGATCATATAGCCAACGATAATGTAACCGTGTTTCATTCGACTAACAGCCACATATTAAACATACAACATATAGAGGAAATTCCCAAGCTGCGTTTCTTTTATTCTTTAGTATATAACACGATCTGGTCGTTTACTTAAACAACCCATGTAGGTAAAAAAGAAATGTTCTAAATATGTGTTTAGCTCCCGTGATTTGATCTATTTTGTTCTCGTCTTCGAAGAATGATTTCGCTTTGTAGCGGCGATGATGTCGGCATCATTATTTACCTTAATGTGTTTCATTTCAATGATATTATAATGATGATGATGATGATGATGATGATGATTATGATGATGATTATTATTTTAGATTAGTATGATGATAATGTTGAAAGGATATTATGATGATGATGATGATGATGATGATAATGATGATAATGATGATGATTATGATGATGATTATGATGATGATTATTATGTTGATTATTATGATGATAATGTTGAAAGGATATTATGATGATGATGATGATGATGATGATAATGATCATTGTGATGATTAGTACTGTGATACTGCTGAATATGACGATTAGGATAACGATTATATTGATGATTATTATGATGGTGATTATTATTGTGATAATGCTGCAGATGATTACAGGTGGGAAGCAGAGTTGTTATTTAGCTCCGCCGTCCACTTATCATAGCAACACATGACAACGGAAAGTAGTACGTCATTTTCCGTCAACGTCAACAAAAAGTGAAACCGCCATTTTCTTTTTTTTAAACGCGTAATCAGAAAGAGTGTAACAAGTTTACATGATTAAAATTGTAGTTCCCCTTTAAGTTTCGTCATCTACAGCTGTATTGACTTTTAGATGCTTTACTGCGCGAGAAATTTCGAGATTCACCCATTTAAAATTCCGAAGCGAGTGGAAATAACTCGTAAGTGATGCCATTGTTAAAATGCGTTTAAAAATGGTAACACTTGTGTTCTTTTCTAATGAAATACAAGGAGATACTAAAAATATGTTGTTTAAGCTTAAATAGTACGAGGCGTGTACTACATGTTACGAACATCATGATATTTCTTTATAAAAAGTACACGCTAAAAAGATACAATTTTCGACTCGGCACTGTCGGTCAAAAAATATAACGAGTGTCAGTCATTGAACGTCTACAGGTGCGTATTCGGTATTCGGTGAAGGGGCTCCCACTAAAGTCTGAAAAATAGTCTGTAGCCTATATTTAAAAAAGTTGACCGCTGTTCAACTTCTCGTTGTGCATTTTGATGGCCAATCTGGAATTATGGAACTCAACTGGCCACCCGCTAGTGTGTTAATGTTTTTTTATTTAATTTTTATTGGCGAGTATCACCATATGCAGCCATATTTAACATCAAAATACTAAAACAAAGCTGCAGTCCAATTTATTTGGTTATCCCTCACCGGCCCCTCCTGCCCGTCACCACCACCATCACCCACCCCACTCATAAAAAAATTAAAAAGGCGGATCTGGTCAGGGAAGGTGTCTCATTGGAATCTGGGAAACCGCCCTACTCCTACTTTTGCTTATTAAACATGCTCGGAGAATAGACTTCGATATATAAACTTCGGATATGAGGATTTATGTCCGCTTACGATGGACGAGGCTGATTGGAAATGACGAACACACTGAGGAAACTCAGTGGCGCCGTTGTCTTGAACCCGGATCCTGTGCTTTTAAGTGCACCGCATTGTCCACTACACCGACACTTGACAAAACAAATATAACTGCTTAATATGTCAAACTAGTATAGACATGGAAATATAAGTTTCCAGATTGTTATTAGTGGAAAGCGGTCACTAAGTCGACCTTGAACTAGAAGTGTGTTCCATCACCAATAAACACTTGCTTCGCCTGCTGACACTGCTGTTTGCTTATTTCCAAGGTTAGGTTGCAGGTTAGGCTGATAAATAGGGCATTACTCTGCCAAAATGAAAGTCAGAGGTATTGCACATGTGTAACAACATTCATTGAGATGAAGATATGGGTGAAGTTTCATGAACACAATTAAAATACTTTTCAATTGACGGCCAAGGTTAGGTTGCAGGTTAAAGCATGACGGACGGACGATGACGGACAAATTGATCGATAAGTGTCTGCCATCCTAAGCAGTTGACACAAAACTAAGTGTTCAGTTCTCATATAAATATATCCGTCATGCGGATATTTTTTATGCACTCTTCAACCCAATGAATTTTACTTGACCAGGCTAGACCAGTGACATTTGCTTTATCAGACGAGTACCGCTAAGTACAGCAAAACATGTTTCGAGATGCTAATTTCAGTGCTTGATATACATTTAAAGATTGCCATCATCGGCCCATGTGTCACTTTAATTACAAAAGATCTATTTCAAAAGCTTGAATAAACAATAAATAGATTAAAATGACCTTGTGTTCCCAAAAGGCAGTTTTTCAGTTTCAGATACATGACTGTACGCAAATGGGAATTTGTTTTTTACACAGATCCAACTGAACCAACGAATAAATAATACAATATTTTATTTATATTATATTTATAAACTGAACATATATTAAATACTACAGTAATGACATTTACTTCATACTTACAACAAAAAAGTCAATGTCATATAATATGGCCTAAAATGTGTTAAAATGATGTAAAACACAAAAGTATTTTTGAATGTGAGCAGTATGACATTGTATACATTTGGTGTTTTTTTAACAGCTTTACATATTATATAGTCTCTGTGAGGTATACTTATGTTCATTTTGGTTCTTTAAAAAAATAATGTCTGCTCAGTATTCGGGATTGCCAAACTGAAGTCACCATAATGATCAGGCGAACACATCTCAAGCGGGATACGCAGTAACAAGTATACACTGTAAGGCCGAAGAAAAATTAACCGCGTTTCTGATTTGGCCTAATTAAATGAATATATTTCGTGGAGTTTAGAATCTTGCGATCACAGTATAGTCAACCTTTTTGGTTAAATCCACGTCTTTCAGGGTTGCATTGGTATTTGAAGAACGAAGGGCATCTGGAAACCAGATGATGCGTCTCTGAAATGAACAAAACAAGTTGTTAAAAAGGATGGATTGGTGGTGCAAAATATATAAGACATAACATTATGACATATGCATGGAATTTCACATGAATCAACAGAGTGTCCTGTTATTTCTAAAGGGATTTTAACTTGGGCTGTCGTATATACCGTATTTCCTCTAACAGTAGCTCCCGGGCGGTATGAAAAGTGCGAAGTGGGGCGCTACTATTATGATACAAATTTTCAATATATTTCACCTCCTTTCCCCCCGACTGTTTCCTTATAGAATTACTGTACGGCGATATTTTACTGTTACACCGGTATTGACTTAACCTAAACCTGACAATGTACCGAGTATATTACTGTCATCACTCTGCATCTATATGATACACATTTCTGTCATACTTGACGATTACAAAACGGGTTGGTTGCGTATGAATTAAATAATAATAAAAGATAAACTAAATAGTAAATTGAAACGAACGAGATAAATAAAAGCGGTAATTTGTATTGATGATGATAGCGCATTAACGTTTATGTCATAGACCAGACTTATGTCGAAGGTAAAAAATCCCGTTATCAAATCCATAAGCGGTAAAAACAGTGTGTTTTTTTGGAACTTTTAATTTAATCAAATCCATTAGCGGTAAAAACAGTGTGTTTTTTAGGAACTTTTAATTTTTGAAGACGGTAAGGTTTCTTAAAACAGGTGGGGGCGCTTCTAATAGAGGAAATACGGTATTAATATATAGGTAATTTGACATCACAGAAAAATGTGAACGTTTCAGTACCATCAACTTGTATGGGTTTTGTGTGATAAAAAGAATCTCACAAAATCATCTATTATTTTTTAAACTCTTCTGCAAACATTATTTGATGCTCGACAAGCCGACCATTGTATATTTTTGCCAACTCGTTTAATAAATCCGCACTCGATCATGGAAGATCAGCTATTATATCCGCCGAGAAATAAATATTTAATCATTATTCTCCCATATCACTGCTAAAATCAACAAAATATTCTGAAGTATATAATTTTTTTATGTCATACATAGATGAAATATTACATTTTAATATCGTGCCCGGCCTTCGCACAGTATAGGTTATTTAGAGCCGCCCCAGAGAGAGGAGAAGGATACATAGGAATCCGGGAAGAGTGCCCTACTCTTATTATCGAATAGATTCCGGTTGTTCCTTAACGTGCTTGGAGGATAGACTGATACCTGGGACCGCCCGGTTTACGTTCCCATCCGAAGGACGAGGTTAATGGAAAGTGTGTTTCCCAAGAACACATCGACGGAAAGGATGAGATATGAAATGTCTGTATATTATTCTCTATAATTATAGTATAACTGTATAATTTATATATTATTACTAATTGCTGATATTATTGCACCAATCATATATTTAAACCTATGGTAGAATAACGAAGACAACTAAACATCTAAATTTTATTTAATTATATGCAAGCAGTTTTAAAGTGAAATTGATACTGGACTAATAAACTGTGATACTAATGTTCGACAAAATCTTTAAGGTTGCCATATGTCCCTTTAAAGTGTCATATTATTTGTAATTTAACTGGGGCGGTCTTTAATAATATCGCTGTAAACTGACAACATCACAGAGAAACTTTCATGTTGTATCATGTGTATCCATTGTTTTATGTGATGGAATTTCACAATATCTCAACAAAAAAAACAAAAAAGTAAAGTATCCCAATGAGCTGGGACAATTATACTTATAGTTAGGCACTCCTCTTTTTTTAAAGTAGCTATCCCGCCAAATAACTACAAAATTGCACTAGAAAACCGTTTATCGAAACTCTATCCATATAACAATGTATATGTGCCGATTAAAAGTATAGATTTATTAATAGGTTCTTAGAATACCCGTGATTGATATGATCGTAAAATGATGGTAACTCGTAATTCGACACTCCAGTTCTGGGGTTTGGTCCGGCTGGTTAAAGCCGTACATACTGTATATGTATTAGTTGGTTTCTCAAAATATGTAAGTTATATATATACTTTGTCATCAGTAGGTTTAGAAACAGTGTACATAATGTTTATAAAATTTGACTGTTGTGGACGGATGGCTACTTTAATGAGAATAATAAAAACATCTGTACAAATCGGGTTCTGCCACTCAAATAAATCTAATATTTCTTAAGTTTATCAAGCTTATTAAAATCTTCATTTATAAAAACCACGTTAAAGAACCATAGAAATGTATTCCCGAAATTGGGGCAGCTCGAAATGTTAACATTTGCTAGTAAGATAGATCGAGTAGCTTAGGTACTTTTTTTGAATTCCACTCTCTGCAGACTGGGGTGGCTCGAAATATTGCCATATTATTAGCTTAATTAACCTATATCACAGGGGTCAAATATATTAAAGTTTATAGCTTTAGCTTACCCAGGGCTAGGCTCAGTCTCTGAGCTGGAACTTTGAGATGCCACTTGACAGGTGGCAACATCTGCAAATATCCCTGAAAGAAAATCAATTGTTGTTTTTATACATGTACAGTAGATGTGTTAATCCTTTACAGTACTGCTGTAGCTATATGCAAACTTTGGGCAGTGGAGTGGGGCGGGGGTGGTGCAAGGGCACCGATTTTGTGGGTGGGGAGGGGCCCAGTGGTGTGGTGGGTGAAGGGGAGGTGGCAACAGTGCATTTCTGCTCTGTGGTCATAGAGAGGGTTTGGGGACAATGCCATTTATTTTTGGGGAACAATGGAACATTGTCTGTTATTATTAATATTTTACGGGAACAAGGGAACATAATAATAAAAATAAATGGAAACATATTTTTGTAGAACAAAGCAAAATATTTTTGGGGAACATTGGGTCATATTTTCGGTGAACATAGACCCCACTGGAACGGTCTCATCATAGAAAAAATACATCAGTGCTATATCATGTATATTAATATTACATTTTAACGGAGTCACTAAACATGAACATGCACGAAATAAAACACATTTATGGGTCAGTACCGAGTACTGTCCATACCTTTCATCCTTTGTTTTTCCTTTATGTCTAATCACCAACCTAATCGAGGCGAACGTGACATGACTCAAGTGGTCTACATGACATGACATTGACTCGGGCGTTTTGACAGTAGCTGTTCTACAAGTATTTGTTACATCATTCAACCATAACAATAGTTAACACATGATTATAGGTCTGTCTTTTTGCTCATTAAATCCTGGAATTGTGATGTATTCAC
The DNA here is from genome assembly GCA_037043455.1 of Cyrtodaria siliqua. Classification (NCBI taxonomy): domain Eukaryota; kingdom Metazoa; phylum Mollusca; class Bivalvia; order Adapedonta; family Hiatellidae; genus Cyrtodaria; species Cyrtodaria siliqua. The sequence goes on along the minus strand of JAWPHD010014709.1, from coordinate 50,434 downwards.
TTGCAATTATGCATAGTTCATTCAACCGTAAATCAACACAACAAATTACTGCCGACTAGGCCTACAGTATAGTATAGCGATTTTTAATAAGCGCCTAGAGCGGCTGATTTTTACCGTAAACATGCTAAAGGAAAGGCATAAAAAGTGTTTAAAGGTTGGCTTACTGACATTTTATCCGGGGCAGGAAATAACTATATCCGGGAGTAGAAAATATTCATGTTTTACGTTTCTGTCATTGATTTTCAGTTTTGCTTATTTAGCTTGTAGCCGCCATTTTGAATAATGTGTGTTTTGAGTGAGAAAAAAGGGTGACCATCTTTCAAAACGGTCTTAAAAAATGGGTAGTCATGAATTTTGCCGAAATTTTCAGGAAAGGTAGTAGAAGTACTGATCTATCATTCCTGTTAATTTAAGCCAAATTGGTGACTAGCCATTTTTTGTGACCGTTTTGAGAAATAGGCAATTTTGCAGTTTCAAAAACCTCAAAATTTCCGATCTTCACATTTGATCAGCGATTTAGGCTATGCAAAATATGCCAATAGTAGTCAAAACGATAGTTATGGGGATGTTTAACGTATAAACTTACTTTATTCACTGTCTGTGTGGTTTTGGCATTCAAAATTGGCTTAATCTAACGTTTTTAAAAAGACAACAGCAATTTCCGCGTAACTGCACGTGAGGGCAAATTGGGACTACTTCGTGTCAAAACACTTGAAATTCAAAAGTGAGTTATGCGGTGTGTGCGCGTGAAAAGCTTCAGCTGCTGCTGCACTGTTATGAAGATGATTATGATGATTGTTTTTACCACTTTGTCATGGTGATATAGCTAATACTTACGCATGCGCACATGCTATTATGGAGTACGAATATGGCAATAACGAGTATCACGTACATCTATCACGTTTGTACATGACAGCTAATATATACGACCGTAAACTTAACACGTTTGTTAAATAGCTCGTGCGTACTATCACGTAAATGCGGGATACAAAAGGTGTGCTAATTACTTCCGCATTAAACATATTATAAACGAAACGTTTCAAAACGAAATACAAGTAATCAATTTCTGTATAGGAGGTCTTCTCTTCCAAGGTCGTTGCCGGTTGATAGCACTTCTGATTTATCAAGTTTTATCTAATTTTCATCTGCACAGACCGTAAAGGACGCAGCGCCTAGGTTTGTTTATAGCATACCTTTCTCTGATGTTAAAGCACCGTATCTACCTATAAGATGATACATCGTTTATAATATATGACATGTAGCAAGTTTGCGTTTCGATGCTAAGAAAAACATCCAGTGGCATGGTTTGTGTTTTACGATTACCACTAACAAAGGTCTACAGTATAACATTAACACTGACTATATTCTTTTTTATACATGCTACTATATATGTACACATTTGAGATATGAAATAATATTGTCGAGATTTTTAGCCAGTACACTATCATGGTGTTGTAGTGTCCTAAGTCAATTTGGAGTCGTATATTGCAGGAGTGCATGTTTTAATTTGAATTTGGTAAAACAAGCGGATACACTGATACTGCATTCAATATTTAAACAGATACAAGTAATATTCTATTTCCATTTAAGTTATTCACATTCCTTCAAATATGCCACATTACATACATTTATTTTACATTACATATACATTTCTTCGTAGCTTACCGAACAAAGGAAATGCCTCAGTGTCTTCCATAAATCCGTAGTATTAACAAATACACGAAAACGACGAAACCATTCTGACTGCACTTCGAGCTGAACGAACAGGACCGATTAATGATTCGGCCTTAATTTGCATATTTGTTACACGAGTGCATTTCAATTCGTGGTCCCGCCATAATTCCGTCCATTAGGCGATGGGAAAGCTTTTATTAGCAGGGTTTTATAACCGATGTTTCGACACCTTTAAACACATTTAAACAATATTTTATTAAAAATTACGATAACCTGTTTAAAACTGTGTATTACAGTATTACATGTTTTCATTTTACAATATGCAACATTTTTAAAGCCAATATTAAGGTTTTATTTCACACCCCAGCCAACCCCGTTTTCGCTTCTTGGAGAAGCGGTTGGATGGGGTATGCATGTTAATACTCGGACAACGTCGTAATGTAGACTGCTCCATGTGCAGTCATTTAAATTGTCGGTTGTCCCCACTGCATGCGATCAAAAGAGAAGGCATTCATTGGTCAAACATTATCGGGTGAGAAATGTCATAACATTTGTTTGAAATTGTTTGCATCTAGTAATAGAGAATACATTCTGAGCCAAAACACCTTAGAATTAAGAACCCCGCACCTAGAAAATCGAAAAAAATACCCCGCTGGAAATCTCTACCATGCAGAAACAAACTACGGTAACCTCGGAAAACACTAAATCCCTAAAAAAAACTAAAAAATATTATCACGGAGGCTTTTTAATATGAACATATTCCGGAAATACCTCCCTGGATGTTCATCCCAAACCTTTGTATTCAATTGTGGTTGTATTACTATGTCAAGATCATATTCACGATATACTATGTTTTATAACGTATACTAGGAGGTGATAACATGTTAAACATGTAACCTTCTTGGCCTCGCTGCGTGCTATATCACAATGAATAACAGATAGCACAGACAATGTTAACCAAACATTATTGTTATCCGCAAAATGTGTCTGTTTGCGATAACATGTGTATAAACGTATTGTTTTCCCGTGCAACAATGCACACTCTTATGCATTATATACAATACGTAAACCAAATATCAACAAGATTATACCGAACACGTGACAGCTCATCCGAATTATGCAATGTTAAGCGACCGTGATTATAATATTTGGATAGTTAATGCCAAACTGTGAATGTGTACAACGGTACATTAGTTACCAATGTACATTTATTTACTAGCATTGTATAGTTATAACTATTTTTTCTACCTAGCAGTAGAGATACCAATATACGGTAATTGGCTGATAATTGGTATTGTTACACGTGTAATTGGCATTCGAGGTTAGATACGGTTATATACACTTGTTTAGCTGTGATAGCCACCCACCTACCCTTTAGAAAATGTTAATATTTGAAAGATTAAAATGTCCGATATCTGACATTACATTAATTGTTTGAACATGTAATAACATTTTCCTATATTTCAGATTAAACAATTTTCTGTTGTTTATGCGCAGTAGTGAGTCGTTCTTCGTTAACGGCCTTTCTGCCACTGACCGTTCCATGGCGGAAGCCCTATTGTCAACCCGTTCATTTTTGTAATGATACTTATTAACACTGAAATTGTTGTTTGTTTTAATTCCTGTTTTTTTTTGGTTGTTCTGAGAAATCTACATATCTGGTTTAATTTGTATACCTATTCTTATGAAGTTGATACAATGAACGACTTGGGTCTATGATTGCATTTATACTAATGCATTTTGTTTATGTTAAACATGCATAACGTTTTACTATACATGCTATTACACATATTATACAAGAGGTACTGACATAATGTTGGGTGTTACATCTCCGGACTGTTACGTGGTCATACGGATGGCAATTGTTATGTCATATGTGATGGTTTATTGTTTTGTGGTAACGGCAGACCACCTCAATCTTCTTGGACAGAACCAGAAATGTTTCCCTTCGACATAGAAATTAATCGTCACTTTCTCGCATGACAAGCTTCCACTGGGATTCGAACAGGCAGCGGTGAGAGTCCCACTCTGATACAGTAATGAGATTTAGTTATGTAAAAGTGAAATATAAATGAACAAGGAGCAGGCCTTAATTCATATACTCAGACAGGTAAAACGTGCAGCAATAAGTTAATATAAATACATTCCAGAATGCAAATCATCAACATTCGTGCACATACACATCAAGATTATTTACCCAATTAAAGCGATAGCTGGAGAGCAAATTACTTTTATCGTTTGATACCGCGTAATATCATATATTAAATTAGATATTAAATGATATGCTAAATTAGATATTAAATGATATGCTGAGGGAAAAATTAACATTCTGCTAATATCCTGTCTATGTTCTGAGTTATCAATTAGACGTGGATTCATTTATAAATGTGGCACTATAAATATTTTATTGATGTATAAATTGAAGTAACTGCTGAAAATAAAAATGAATATATAGAGGTTATTTGTAGTTTTGGAGTGAACAACAGATTTTATTTCATCGAGAAGTGGGAAAACTTTATATTTTCACGAATGCGAAGCATGAGTGAAAATATTGAACTTCGAGATGAAATAAAATAATCTGTTATTCACGATAAAACAACAACTTTCCTTTTTATTTTATGCTTCATAATCAAAATGAACTGCAGTATGCAGAAAAATAAATAAAACGTTGACAACGTCATTGGCTTAGTATGTTGAAATTGCTGTTTTTAATTCCCCGTAACTTCTAAACTACTTAACCGATTTCAATAATCTACGACTCAATTTTACAGCAACTTTCGGAAAAATAGTTTTTGAAAAAAATAGTTCCGGCTTTGAAAAAGATAAAACTCTATACTTCACATGTATGAAATACCACTTCTATTTTATTGCTAAAATCCACTTTTTCACTGCTAAGAATAAAATAAATTATGAGTATGTTTGCTAAAATTTATATTATAATTATGACATCTCATGTAACAGTAATTCAGTTAAGGACATTCCTCCAATATGTTCATCAGTGTTAATCAAAGTGAGAAATTGTTTGTCGTCTTTTAACTGTCAAACACAAAATTGTATATATTTCTCATTGAGGCCCTTATAGAAAAGTGAGTTTGTAATAAACACTCTGACAATACTGTACATAGCATGGTCACATTCTTAGTCGAGTCGTTTAATAACACTTTTGTTTGAAAGGTGATGAGGCAGTTCGGCATTGGAATGAACATTTTGTCAACATGGTCAAGATGGATAATGTACCATATATTTTAGGAAATATCTGTCGACCATTTCAAAGGTATGTTATACTCATATTTGTTATAAACAGTGCGCAACACTTAAAAGTACCACTAACCTACAAACCGACCAATATAATTATGGGTTATAATATTTCTAATGGGATTTAAGCCCGAGTTCTTCCGCGTATTAATAGTGTGCGACTTCAATAAAAACATAATTAATTAGAACAAAAAACGTAGTTTGCAGCATTTTATTTTCACCAAAACATGTATTTGAAGCAAACATATGTTCGTAACAGCATGGGAATTGTCAAATTATCAAGTGACATTCATCCTGTTACGAAGATTATGTCACTGTGTATTGCACAAATCTTGAATTAATATACAAAAAAAAGTGAAGTACCAAGTACATTACACACCCGATATGACTTTATAACACGTCGGATATGGGCGAAAAGTTTCGTTTCCATTTACATTGAAAGTAAATGGAGTTTGTAAATGCGTATGCAATAATCATGTATATCAAAATATAATGACACTAATATATGTTTTCCAAATACAGGTCATAACTATATCATAAATACAGGTCATAACTATATCAGAAATAAATAAACATATAGGTGGGCCACTTTTGAACATATAAAGTATTTTGGCATGTGTATATCCATAAAAAATATAAATAGTTTAAATAGTTTAGCTTAATTACATAATTACTTTACGAGCGAACGGTCTGAAAATGTATATATTAAACGACCTATTTTTAAGTTACACTAATAATACACCATTTGAAACATAAATTTGTGTAATGTGACTTCACTATACACATATAACAGATCCGTCAAAATAGAATTTAATTTGTAGTTGCTGTGGTACCTTTACACAGTTATACTCTGACAAAACACATCACAACAATGTCAGCCTACCGCTATAAAAATCATTTACATTCTTTATAACAAATCAATTGGAAAACAACAGCAGTTGCAGTTACTGTTGATGTTGTTTTACTTACACCGGCACCAAATACTGTTCACGATACATTTGCATGGCGTGAACGGTAGCAAGCATATTTCACTCCCGTCTCATTGAAACCGAGACTGCAATATTTCGTATTTATCGTGTTCGACCGTTTCCAAAGGTCCGCTCTCATACTCTTTTAATAGCAAACTTATTTATGTTAGCAATTATTGCTGTCTTGGCAGTTGCCAAATAAATTACTGATTTGGATGGGTGTGGTATGTGAATGCTGCACTATTGTTGTTATTGTTTGAAAGAAGAGACTGGCAGGGATATTGGTTAGAAAGGGATTTGTTTCTTTGAAATATGTTTCATTACCCCCAAATCGGGGTATACACAGGATGATTGTCCGTTCAAAAACTGCTCAGTCGGTTATAATAAAATACTCAGCAGTGTTTGGGCCCTTTTTTCATGCGCATGCTCTTTAGGTTGACTTTGATAACTGGATGTTATATGGCGGCTTTCAATAGTCAAGCTGACCGCAACGACAACACATAGTGTACATATAGTGATATAAGTACCATTACTAACATGACCTCTCCTCCGAGAATTGTTATTTGTGATAACGTTGAGAGTGCACGTTTTTCCGTGGAATTGGAGACATATTTTGAATTGAGAAATTGTGAAATGCAAATAATACATTTCATCTGAAAACGCATTTATTATTTCAGAATTACGTATTCCATTTGTTTTAAATAAGGAAAATGTATCCATAAAACCCATCGAAGGCATTCAAACGTAAACAAATATTTGACTTTACCGGTGAGATCGGCAAACAGATATACAGTGTAAGACAGAACGTGAATTAAGACGAATTAATGTCACATATCACCATGTTTGAGATCCTCTGGGTATGCTCAATAACGCCATAAGGACTCTTACAGGGTTTGTAAGATGAATTACACTTTCAATAAACGGATCAAGGATTGTTCTCTGTGTGTCTCCAGGGCATCACGTGAATACTAACTTATATAGTCGGCATTTGAAAACGCCTTGGGTATTAACCTAATGGTCTATAAGTGTGTTTTATAACTAATTCTTACACGGATCAACTGAAAAGTAACATACGAATTGATAACCGGAACCACTGATGCAAGAACTGATCTGCAAACAAACGCTTGATCAGACCAAGGTGGGTAATATGCATTTGTAAAATCTAAAACAAGTGATATGAACTTGTTGTTTGTTTTGCATTGGCAATTTTTATAAATATACCTTTTACTTCAACGAAAAATGGCTAAAATGGCCAAAGGCCAGCCGACCATATGGGATGGTGAGTTGTCCGTCTTCCGTCGTCCGTTAACCTTTGCTTCGTTAACACGAGAGCGCCTTCAATTTTCATACGACCTTTTTCAATGTTTAACAAATTGTTGATATCAATGCAAGCTCGGATGAGTTTGAACACCAGCTAGTTCGGATCAGTATTATCGAAGATATAGTCTTTGATTTAGTTAAAAATGCTATATTTTGCATTGTTAACATGATAGGGCCTTCATTTGCCATCTGATAGTTTTCAAGCTTTACCAGATTGATGATATCAATGAAAGCTCCGAGGAGTTTGAAAACCAGCCAGTTCGAACCAGTAACAATAGAATTTTGGCCCTAGATTTAGTTAAAATTGCTATATTTTGCCTCGTTAACTCGTTACAATATTGTTGATATCAACGAAAGCTCGGAAAATTCGAAAACCAGCTCGATTGAATTATTTACACTGGAGTAATGACCCTTTATTTCTAAAATATGCCATAATTTGGCATTGTTAACATGATAGGGCCTTCATCTTTCATTCGATCGTTTCAAGATAGTTGATATAAATGAAAGCTCGGACGAGTTCGAAATCTCGCCAGAGCAGACCAGTTATGGCCCTTGATTTAGACAAAATGCTGTATTTTGTCTCGTTAAGATGATATGGCCTTCATTTTCCACCGATAGTTACCAGACTTTACCAGATTGTTACTATTCTTAAAATCCTGGGCAAGTTTGAAAACCAACCAAATTTGATTAGTAACACCGGAGTTATGGCCCTTGATTTAGTTCTAAGATGCTGTGTTTTGCCTCGTGAAGACGATAGGACCGTCATTTGACCGGATTTCACCGAAACGTTGCAGAGATTATCAGTACGAAGCCTAGTTTTACATATCTTCAGTGTGTTCTGTTGACTGATTTGGCAAAGTTATGCCCTTTAAAGGTTGCCTTGTCGGTTACAGAAAAGTTCATGGCGGGGATTTCTTTGTTTACACTGTCCTGTTTTATTGGGTTTGCAGTAGGGTAAGTATGAGGTTTGGTTCACCCTAGAATCCGGTTTAAACTCCCAGCGGCCTTTTTTGCCACCGACCGTTCCAATGCTGTAGCCCTATTGTCAACCCTTTTGTGTGTACGATGTCTTATTTGGCCTTTGATTCATCTTTAAATTTGTTCTTTGTTTCTGTGTGTGTTTGTGGTTGACTATCGTCTTTGAATGCTGCTCTACTTTTCCGATTCGATTTGTTTTATCTATGTTTAATACACAAACTTTGTCTGCACTAGTTCTCCTAAACACCTGGCCGGATTTCCAACAAAACCTTTAAGGGATGATCAATACCAGGTATAGTTATGCATATCGTCGCTGTGTTCAGGTTGAATGATTTTTGGTGGAGTAATGGCCCTTTAAAGGTTTAAATGTACACATTTTGTCTGAACTTGTTCTCCTGAACCCTTGCCGGATTTCAGCGAAACTTTTCAGGGATGATCGGTACCAAGCTTAGTTGTGCATATCATCACCATGCTGCGGTTGAAATAAGGTGTAAATAAACAATCTTTGTCCGGACTAGTTCTCTTAATCCCCTGGCCGCATTTCAATGGAACTTGGATCAATGGAAGATCAATATCAAGCCTAGTTGTGTATATAATTGCCTTGTTCCGGTCGAATGATTGTTGGCAAAGTTATCTCCCTTTAAATGTCGCCTCGTTCCAGTTGAATGAATTTTGGTGGAGTTATGGTCATTTAAAGGTTTTAAAACACTAATTTTTGCACAGACTCCTGAACGTCTGGTCAGGTTTCAGCGAAACATCGGTACCAAGGAATGATCAGTACCAAGCCGTGTTGAGCATATCTTGGCCATGATCCAGTTGAATGATGTTTGACAGAGTTATTCCCCTTACACACAAACTTTAGCTTTAGCAGTAGAGCGTCAAAAGGCCCCCTTGAGCCTCTTGATTTTAAAATCTCACGGCATCCCGTTAGTTTTTTCTACATTCTACAACTTAAGACAAAACAAATGGAAACCCAAAATTCTATTTTAATTATATGCAATTAGGTTTAAAGTTTTGCTACATTATACATTAAACGTGACGCTAATTCCAAAGCTTGTTAAACACTTCAAGATTTCCGTGTACCCATTAAAGATATTGCGTGGGTTTGTCAATGAATTACATTATGTAGTGAACTTTTGTTTTGTTGGCAAACATATAGTTTACACATAAATATGAATATAAAAGTCGAACATGAAAAGTAGCATTCAAGGACGACAGTCAACCACAAACATACACAGAAACACGGAACAACTTTTAAGATGAATAAAAGGCCAAATCAGACATCACAAACACAACAGGGTTGACAATAGGGCTACTGCCTTATACAATGATGACGTTTAAATAAACTGAAAAAAAACATAGATGTATATGTTGCGTACTTCTTCTGTTGTTTTTTCGGTTACGGCTAACAACAGCCGACACAATTAGAGTGCTCCCACCAACAACGGACGCATGCCGTGCGACAGCCGACAATTAAAACTTCTACATAGAGGATCTTAAAAGAGTTCCCATTTCATATAAGATTTATGAAACGAGTTTTGAATTATTTTAAATTTTAACGAGCCTTTAGGCCTTTAGGCTCGTTAAAATTAAAAATAATTCATAACGCGTTTCATAAATCTTATATGGAATGGGAACGAGTTTAATATCCTTTTTATCACAGAACATTGCAATCGAAATTAGTAAAAATTAATTCAGATGGACATAGAACCGCCACGACGTCAGACACACTTTAGCGCCAAAACGTCATAAAATATGTGACGTCGTAACGTCGCGTCTCACATATAACGTTGGGTATAAAAGAGTTCGTGTTTTACCTCTTTACAAAATATCATACAATAGAATATTAAATATGTGTTCGACACTGCTAACAATGGATTTATGTGATAAAAGGGAGTTTACAAATTACAAAGACATCATTTACATATCTAGTCCATTCATTTGGAAATCGTAAACATGTATATACTCTCGTATACTGCTTTACAGATGGCCGATTCTTACGGATGGCAGGAGGTATACTGTACTTCTGGAATCAGTCGGTGGTCAGAAACTGAATTAAAAACCACGCATCAAAAGTAGATATAAAAGTCGAACAGGATATGAAACATTCAAGGACTACAGTCAACCAAACGCATGCAAGGAAACAAACAACAATTAAAAGGATACATAAAAGGCAAGGTCTATGACATCTTAACACCAAAAATTACAGATGATACTGCGTTGACCTCGGATTGACATTATACACAGGTCACTAAGCTATATTATTATAACAGCCATGTCTTCTGAAGAGTCTCGATAACTCTAATTTAACTCTTCCGAATATCGTTCCGATGAAATCATCCCGACCTCACATTATTTCAGCAAGATCTCTTTTAAGGACTATTGGTCTGCCATCTTTAAACAAGATTCAAAATGGATGGGATATGGTCAAGTAAATTGTTCAATCAAATGCATAGTTTAAGCATGAGCAATAGAGTTCAGGAAAGCAAACCAACATGTTGAGGTGAAATAGTATCAGAACTAATACCTATATGCCCTTTATAGCCGAAAAGTTTGAAGCTATTTTACCTAAACATATTATCCATTGTTTCACATCATCCAAATGTCAGCATGTGCCTTCAATACCCACATGATACACATGAAAAGCATGCACTTATATTGTAAATGTGTTATAGATTATATATTGTTATTGGTAAAAAAAACAAAAATTGTTATTGGTATGGATCGTTTTTGCTCGAATATAAACATGCCTAATGATCAATTGGTTTTGTTTTACAATGTTTCTATGCAAAATAGTCACTATTTTGTGTTTAACACATCCACATATATAGTTGGCTGTTACAATATGTTGACAGAGAAAGTCCGTCAATTTCACCATACGTATTGCTTTGGAATTATTTTGATACTACATTTCAGTGAAAGAATATACTTGCTTTTTTACAATGGTTTCTTTGCAATTTGGATGATGTGATAAAAAATATATTTAATTTATTTTCAAATGACAAATCGTCTGCTCTCGCTGGGAAAATGGACTATTACATGGACCAATTTATTTCAGATAAAAAAAAAATTGAGTAAAATTGCATCAAAATTGTTGGATATAAATGCACCAATTCTGCCGCCAAAAAGTATTCTTTATGATATTATGTTTAAATTAATAGTGTTTAATTGTCATGTACTGTATGGTTGTCATTGCTCATGCCTAAAATATGCATTTGGTTGAACATTTCATTGACCATACCCAATCCATTTTGGATCATTTTTTTAATAAATATGGCTGACCAATTGTCCTTAACTCCAACTGAATGTGGCCAGTCGTCATCATGCTGGAATAATGTGACTTCACGATAATTTCCTAGAAACGGTAAAACGGTTGGACATAACCGATATTGAAAGGTATGACACGTTTTCTACACGTGTGACTTTAATTTAACACTATACACCATGTTTGCAAATTTTGAGACACTCCGTGTTTTCAATTGTTAATTAATATCCTTCAATGTCATGCCCTCATTATTTTAAATTGCTTTAGCAATACAATGTAACACTCATATAATCTACTGGTGCTTTTTCATTGACCGTCAGTATTTATTTTCTTGCTTTAATATAACAGTGTGGTATGGTACTTTCTGTTTGTAAATATTGTCACACGTTACTCTCCTTTTTTGCTGTTTGCGTTTGATGTCTATCGTTTTACCCGTTATACCGTGCTAATGCAATTCACATTAATATGAAAGTCTACTTTATTTCAGCAGCGTTCATCATGTTCATCATTATGTCTCTTACACGTATAGTTAAGCTTAGCCCTTTTCATATGAACTTTTCAGTTTGAAATTTCAGATTGTATGGATACACAACATTAAGAACAATATCAATTTCAAGTATGTACAAGTTATAGTAAGACACATTCTTATATGTCACGAACTACTTTTAAAGAATGTTTGTCTCTTCCACGAGCAGCATGAATTGTGAAACTAACTAAAACCACAACACGTGCATATAGATAATTATTATCATTTTGCATTTACAAATACTAGTCTTCTTGTCTAGAATGCTATCTCTGAATTTCCTAAATTGTCATGCTTTTGAAACCGTGTCCTTCTGTATCAGAAATATGTGAGTAATATGTCCGTCTTCATCGCCAAATACATAATTCATCAGCAGACATAACTCATATAACGTGACATAACTCGTATAAAGTTTTGATTCTTATCTTAAATTTGAATCACATTTGTCAAAGGCTGTATTGACCCACTGTTTTCCTGACGTAAGAAAACACTGATTAATATTGTTTAATAGTGTCAACATCTACGAACTACTCGTTTGTTGCGGTATACAGTAAGTACAGTAAGTTTATGAATGATAACAATGTTCATTCTTAGTGCACGTTATGTATGAGGTGTGCAAATTATGAGTGGTTCTTATCTTGTCTATAAATAATTCCCAGTTTAAGTCATTAATAAATTGTTAGCAGACTCATTTGCTAGACATGTATATGGACAGTTCATCAATAGTAACACGCCGTTTCGTGATTAGATATACTCGTCAAAAATTACAAAAACAAATACGCTAATTACTCATATATAATAAAAATGTATCTAAATATTACATTTCTCACGCTTTCCAAATCCAATAGCCATTTCCACTGCCTAATATCGTATTATTGTTTTACTGACGTGACGATTTTTTAAAACGTTGCACACGGGATGATTGGGATTCTTTCAGTTGACTTCATTTTCTTGACATTTTCTAAGTTGATGATTGTGTCTAATTGTGATGTTGTACACTTGAACATAGAAGGTTATTTCGAGTGTTAAGGAGACATGGAGATGAGGAAATATCTCAATAATGGAGATGAAACTGAATATTGTTTTCGATAGCCTTTTAATAAAAATAGTCATGGTAATCCTTTCCAACTCGCATTCGACCCTGCACGGAATACACTTTACAACTTAACTCTGATCTTATGCAAAACAATTAATCGCAATATTAAAAATAGCTACAGGTACTTCACAGATTTACCATAGGAATGTGATTTACAAACTTCGTAAGATCCTTGGTCATGATCATTTTCATACTATCTTTGTTAAACTTGTTAAACGGTTTTCCAAAAGGGGTTATGACCCTATCATTTTGCAATGCATTGCCTCCTTGGTGGTGGATCCATTTACAGTTCGCCACTATGCTTTCCGCTTTAATTGTGCGATGACCGGACAGAATGTGGCCCCATGATGACGTTTACCTAAAGCCCAAAATGACGGGGAAGTTTGATGTTTGTCTACAATCTTGTCTTGTCGTGCCCTTAATGGTTTGTTATATTGTTGCTCTGGCTTCTGCCAAGTCATTGAGTACCTTCTTTGTGGCTTTCTAGGCTATTTTCATTTTGTATTTATATATAAACGAGCATCTTTGTGTTTTACTTATATTGCCTATTAATGCTGCCTTCTTGGTTAGAGAATAGTTCATGGTGGGGATTTCTTTATTTACACTGTCCCGTTTTATTGGGATGACAATAAGTGTGAGGTTTGGTGCACCCTAGAATCTGGTTTAAACCACAGCGGCCTTTTTTGGCACTGACCGTTCCAAGGCGGTAGCCCTATTATCAACCCTTTTGTTTTTGTGATGTCTAATTTGGCAGTTTGTTCATCTTTAAAGTTGTTCTATGTTTAAGAATGTGTTTGTGGTTGACTGTCGTCCTTGAATGCTACTTTTCCTGTTCGATTTGTATATCCATATTTACATTTATCGTAAGTGACCAATCAAATTCGTAGGTTAATAAATGTAAAGCAAGATTTAAAAACTAGAAAGAAAAACTCATTAAGCACATTAAGTTTTATTTTTTCAAGTTATCGATGATTTCAAAGTGTGAAAATACTTTAAACAAATTAAATCTTATATTAGTTTTTACTCCAAATTACTTTTTTAGTAATAATACCTATTCTGCAGTGACTCAGAATTAAAACATGTTAAACCAGTCTGCAGTCGTCCTTTATCCTTAATTTCTAATTTCACGGAAGATGTACGTTTCAACAAAAATATAGCATTTTAAGATGGTGCCTTACAATAAAATACGGTGCCTGCATTATTTATGATATTTTGTTCTAAAAGAGAAGTACGTCATACTAAATTACCTCGTAGTGTTCTGCTCTTCCCATTGAACAACTGCAATTTACCTGCGCATATGCTTATTTTCTTAGAATGATATCCACCATAATTATGTTTAGTTTTACTTTTTTTTCTAGAAATCCGTATGATTTCGCTTATCTCGTCTTTATAAACTGGTCTTGAGTTATTCCGGTTCGGCTTAGTTGGATAAATGGAAGCATATTTCTGTTATAAAAATAGTGTAATACGCAGGTATAAGAATCACGTACGAACGTGTTACACGTAGCTATCACGTGCGTAAGTTTTATATCACGTACGGCTTAATATCACGTACGTATGTGTTACTACGTACGTATTAGCTATCACATTTGTACGTGTAAGTATATTAATTAAATAATTCACCATACTAGAATTTTGAATCTACATCTCGATCGCAGCAAACGGAACAACAACACACTAATGTTATCATCGTCAGCATCAACATCACCACGAACCACCAGCACCACAATCACTAATGTGTTCATAATCGTTTTATACTCATCAGGTATACACCATCATCACCACCATAGTCATATGACTTAATAGGTGTTACTGAAAACTACGAAGTTAGCGCTGCGGTTACTGCTCTGTTTCTGAAGCATCATCATCGGCAAAAGCATAACTAAAGTACAGAAGTAGAAGTCGTCATAGTTCATTAGTAGAAATAAAATTGATACGATTATGTACGTTTTTTTTACTGCGTGTCATGTAGATTGGATTGGAGGTGGTGATGATGATAATGATGATGATTATGATGGTAGTTATTAAAAGACTGGCCACTTTATTATCAACTAAATTTAAATATCAGACGAGAAGCTAGTGTACTACGATAGGAGAAAAACGTGTTGGAATGCAGGAAATCCCTTTTAGACATACAAGCAAGTGTACAACTACTTGTGTGAATAAGACTATAGTTTGTAAAGAAGGTGTAATTATTATGTAAAGTGTGAACATGTGTGTGAAATGTTAAAGGGACACATTGTAATCATGAAGTTTTTAACAAGCATTACATTTGCGGCTCGATTTAGTATCAGTTTAATTTGCTTGCATTTAAAATAAAAATGTTGTGTTGTTATTTCTCTTTTTTATTCTTTGGTGCATTATAATCAACAGTTAGATATATGCAAATGCAGCTCGATTTAATATTCCAGTATCATTTTAACTTGCTTGCATTTAAAATAACCATGTTCAGTTGTGTTATTTTCTCTTCTTTATTCCTTGATGCAATTTAATCAACAGTTAGATATATGCAAAAGCAATTTGCTTTATACTATTTTTATAAATAATATAAATGAGTGAACAAGTTATGTAGAAAAACAAGCTTTAAAAAACATCAAGATTGCCATGTGTTCCTAGTGTTAAAATAGTGTGCATACGGTACCAATAGTGTGTAAATAATTACTACATTGTAACATTCAACTACCCAAACAACATGCACCGTCACTGACAAAATAGTATATATCCTAATTCTTGTAATTATTATAATTATTTTTTGATAAATTCGTAGAAAAACAAGTTTTTGAATGAATTAGCCAGGAGTTAGATAATCATATGTTCATATCTTGAGATCAAATATGTCCTATTGATCAACAAAAATGAAAATAAAATTAAAAGTTGATATACAATTTTGAAATGCAGCATTCAGGGACAACAGTCAACCACACACACGTACAGGAACAAACAACAGCCACACAGATGATATTAAAAGCAAGATATGACATCACAAACATCAATGGTTGACAATAGGGCTACTGCCTTGGAAAGATCAGTGGCAAAAAATGTCGCTGGGGTTTAAACAAATTAAACAGCTAAATTCATCGTTGATTGTTATTGTGTTATGTCTTCTATAAATATATAAACACAAATCTTGTATTGCATTGAAATACTCTACTAAAGGAAACATGGTTGTATTTATATCATCGACAAATATGTTCTTTACAAATATATGGTGCAAAATAGAACAATTGCTAATTTTCCATTTTAAATAAAGTGTGTAGTTGAATACATCAAAAACATCTTTATTGTATGCATTATCTACATGTTTGTCTCAAATCATGATATTAAGTATTAAGAACTGAAAACATACTGTTAATTTCCTTATCAAGACTAAAAGATAAATGTATTGTTTAATAACATAAACGTGTTCACTATTATCACGTACTATTGATAATGTGAGTGGTTAACTGGAGACGATTAACCATTGATACATAATGGTAGTTTTCGTCTTGAATTTCGTTTCGTGAAGAGGAAAATACTGGAATAAGCATACTATGCAATACAGTCAATGATATACATTGATCACATGCTACTTCTAATGATATCTAAAGTGTCTTATTATCTCGCTATATTATATAATCAGACTAAATGTATTGTAGTTATATGAAATAACGCAACAGTACTTTAGGTAATAAAAATATATGAAAAGGACTAATAAATAATATTAAATATAATCTTACACTTATATCAATACCATGAAGGCAAACAGTCGTAGTCGAGAATGACGTCTTTTCAATTTGAATTTGTTAAGGACGTTTTAACTAACGCCATTTCAAGCCGTGAACTTACCTGTTTCTTGTTATAACGACGCAAGTACAAATATTTCCCAACAAGCCGGTAATAAAGATGGTGATATAGGTAATATTAAGCAGAATCAGCAACCAAGACGCCATATGTCGGTCACCAAGGTACTGTTTCAGTAACATCTCGTCATCGTACACAGTCCAATTGTCATAACTTGTATTTGTATTAGCTTCAATGACTGAGACATTCATATCCATATGATTATCAAAATCTGCCATAGTGTACCAAATATTATTTCAGTAGCAAGTATCACAAAAACTATAATAGTTCACAAAGTAGTGTACAATCGTTATGTTAAATATCACATAATGGCGTTCGGAAAAATGGTGTGTACATACTTTTACAAGTTTGTTCGTTCATTACATTTCTACGTTTAATAGTAATAGCATTAATGTTCACTACAGAGAAATAACACTCCTACCTCCTTCATTGCATACTACTAAATATCGAATGACCTTCTAATACACGGTTGCGTTATCAAAGTAATTCCTTCACAGCGATTCGAAACGCTTAGATTATGGGGAAGATCTTGGAGGAAGGAAATAGTTCCAATCATCTGAAGAAAGCATCAGTATTTAATAACAAAATCGAATACCTCACTCTGGTATATCGGAATTATTTTCTCAGTAATCCGGAACGGTCTTTCAGGAGAGTACTTATTAATTATCCAGAAAAAAAGTCGATCTATGGAAAGTCGCATCTATTTGTCAGATGTAGCAAATTAGTCTAATGTTCAACTAGTTCATGCTTGTTAAATCCGAATATGCGAATGCCTCATTTTTTGCTAATCAATGTAAATGCGTTATTTGATTCAAATTAAACAAACACAATTTAAAACTGAAGTCCATTGAATTACATTATCCATCCGATCATATTTAACCGTTATAATAGTATCTCGATATATTTTGTTAAACATAAAGTGTTCAAATGCGAAAAATCCTAAATTTCTAATCACTTCATCTCTCCCGAGCAAATGAAGAAAAAAGAAAAAAAGGAAAAATGTATCAACTAAATTAAAACCGAGAACATGGGTTAACATCTAGTATGTTCTGGTTTACTCCAGACGTCTGTGAATAATGATTAAAATAATTGATTATCCAAAGCTACTAAATTAATCATCCTCATCTTTTAAAACTGATCTACGGTGAATGTGTAAGCTGTGTTCCACATCAGTTCCTATTTTCTTTGAAAGCACTGTTGTGTGAAGTATTTAGGAAGCCTTCGATAAACCACGTCAGCGCGATTAAACATCAGAACATACTCGTGCAATGCAAGCTTATGTTTTCTGCTGAGATAAAACGTGTACGCTGCAGTCGCATCTGGACAACTACTCTGCAGCTTCCGCGGTGTATCGTATATTTTAAACAGATAACCTCCATTCAAGAATTCAAGGCAAAATATTAGGTTAAGTAAGCGCCTAGTTTATTTGTAATTATGACACGATATGGCGTTATGACAGTTTCATGTCATGTTCATCATTCCAAGCATAAATTGCTTAGAGAACGAACATGGCTAATAACAACATTAGGATGTTCAACAATTAATACACAGGTTAATTACTCTGTCCATTACCACTCCTTTGAGCTACTTTCATCAGATGGTATTTTAATTACTGTCTGTTGCCGCTTGTTGCAACATAGCAATGTCAAACACGTGTTTCTTGGCTTTAATGTGCCCGATAAAAACCGATAAGCACTGCAGGATAAGATGTGAAACTTTAGGTTTGGAGCACACCACAAAACCGGGTTTAAACCACCAGTAACCATGATCGTTCCAAGGCGGAACCTCTGTCAACTCTTTTGAGTTGATGGTGTCGCAGAGTTTGCATCATTTTACTTCTGCGTTTCCTTTGCAATTGTTGTGAATTATTGGTTTTGATTGACTGCGTTCTATGAATGGTACATTTCCTGTTCGACTTTTTTATATAGTTGTTAAGGCTTAGTTAAACATAATTATTGTTGAAATGAAATAATTATACATAGAGTGTCCTACATGATATTAGTGTTTCGAATGCACTAAAAGGAAATTAATTGAAATAAAATTGTTATTATTATTTTACGAGATGTGCATCTTAAATAATAAATATTAACTAAATAGTATTCATATCGTTCATATGAAACAAACACGAACTATGAATGTTATATTTGTGTCATCCTAAGAAATCAGTTGTTTGGATTATTCACAATTAAGAGTGATTTTTCCAATTACCAAACACAATCGAAGGCCTTCTATATTATCGTTGTACATGCATGACGTCATATCCGGCGATATTTCATTCACATTTGATAATATCAAAACAGCTGGAATGACGTTTTAAATCGAAAAACACGCCATGTAATTGATGAAGCTCTATTTAGAGTTTATATAACCATTATAATATTATAACGGCAATTTAAAATTGTTATTACGCATTCAAATTAAAAGCGTTTCGCTTTATTAATCCAACATCATTTTGAATTTAAACCTGCTTGCATATAATTTGATAATTGTCTGAGTATTCTTCTTAATCTACAAAAAGGGGGCTTTATACGTTTCTTGTAATTAATATTATTGACTGAACACATGCACCTTAGGTAGAAAAACTAACGGGCGATATTGCGTTTTTAAAAGTCAGATTGCCATATGTTTCTATAAGGCAGTGTTATGAGTATTTATAAAGGGCCAGGCATAGCATTGACTTTAAAGTTCTTTTTAATGTGGACCTGTCAAATTAACAATGTGTATGATGAGATAAGGGACTAAGATTACCAAATTATATCAATCGGCGTACCGTGACCAATATTTGAGACACTCACGGGAGGTAGGTGTGGGAATGGGTTCTCCCCCTCCCGTTTGTGTTAAACCGGTTGGCCTCCCCTGAGAAAATGTTGAAATAAAAACAACGATTAGCGCAATCTGGTGCATTTTAAAAACAAAATATCATGTACAAATTTTGTGTAAAAATTGCTTAAATTTACCCCCTACACCCTTGATCATCATGTTAATGCAGATTTCGACTTTTAAGACTTTTTGTTTTTTTCAAGTTCAGATTCCGATGTCACTCAAGTGAGTACTGGAGTATGCCACGGTACGCCGCTGATATCTAAATTAGTACACAAGTATATTGTGGGTGGATATATTTGATATCCTAAGGTAAGGTAGCATTGAGCATTTGTTTTAATGTTTACGAGCAGCTATAATCATTGCTCATGGTAGCAGCCAATTGCACAGTACATTTCAGTATTTCATTCTTGTAATGCACTCGATAACGCAAGCGCCTTAGTTACTTGGAAATAATAGCCCTAGAAGCGCAAACAATAAGTTTTGCCGCTGGAAGCATATCAAACATGTTTTGCAAAAACACCGAGCATAGCTAAACGTCAATTAACACATGAGACGTACTTTCTTTCTAGCTTATAAACGATGTTTGTCTGCAATCCTGTCTTGTCCTGCCCTCAATGGTTTATTATATTGTTGCTCTGGCTTCTGCCAAGTCAGTGAGTACCTACATTCTTTGTGGCTTTCTGGGCTATTTTATTTTTGTATTTATATATACACGAGCATCTTTGTGTTTTACTTATATTGTCTATTAATGCTGACTTGTTGATTAGAGAATAGTTCATTGCGGGGATTTTTTTTATTTACCTTGTCCCGTTTTATTAGGATGACAGTAGGGTAAGTGTGAGGTTTGGTGCACCCTAGAACCTCGTTTAAACCACCAGCGGTATTTTTTGGCACTGACCGTTCCAATGCGGCAGCCCTATCGTCATCCCTTTTTCTGTTTGTCACATTTGCCTTTATTCTTTATTAACATTGCCATTTATGTTTGTCGTTTTGGGTGCTTTTGGGTTTACTGTGTTTTGTGAAAACTGCATTTCCTGTTCGATTTTTAGACTTATTTTAAACAATAGATCGATGGGAGGTGATACAAATGTGACGGTGTATGTCATTATAAAATATTAACATAGATCGGAATCATGTCTTATGCGGTGGATATAAAAGGTTTATTAAGGCAAACTAAAGTTAAGAACGGGAAAGAATGTGTCTTGTAAGATATACTAAAGGAGAAAATAAACGTAGCTCGGGAATTGCTGCTATGTAACTGATATAATGCACACCTAATTCCACGAATATTCCAGAGAAATACCAAGGTGTTTTGTAAAATAGGATTGAAGCAAGTTAGAGAAAGGCCGAACCTGTGCTGCTGTAATGTTTTAATCACAGTACACCTGGTTAAAGGAAATTCACAAATGGTGAAGTTCGGATTTGCACATTTGAGCCATTTCAGTAATGTATTTTATTTAAAGCGATTGGAAAATGTTACATACTAAGTTTGCTCACCTGCGCGAGCTAAACGCATATTCGATCGATACTAAAACTGTGAAGGGATAACATTTGGTGTGTTAAGTGTTCTTTACGTATTTTATTCTGAAAGGAAAATTGATCATATAGCCAAGGATAATGTAACCGTGTATCATTCGACTAACAGCCACATATTAAACATACACTATATAGAGGAAATTCCCGAGCTGCGTTTCTTTTATTCTTTAGTATATAACACGATCTGGTCGTTTACTTAAAGAACCCATGTAGGTAAAAAAGAAATGTTCTAAATATGTGTTTAGCTCCCGTGATTTGATCTATTTTGTTCTCGTCTTCGAAGAATGATTTCGCTTTGTGGCGGCGATGATGGCGGCATCAACATTTACCTTAATGTGTTTCATTTCAGTATTTTACATGCAACGTAAATTATTCTGGTACGTGCATCTATGGGCAAATATATCATCGTATCTTGGATGTTTACGTATTCGCGTGAAGTAAATATCTCATAGTTTGACGTAATGTGACTATTTTTGAAACTGGAATGATTAAATATTCAATATTCACCATAGCTGATACAAAAACGACAGAAAACAAAATTCTGGTACGTGCAGCTTCGGGCAAATATATGATCGTATATGTCTGAATAATTAAATACTGTACTAGTCCTTACTAAGGATTCATGTTATATATTTCTTCATTCAATGCTTATTATAAATACGGGCAAATGCGGCAAATGCAATCGAGCAGAGATACGTCCAAATACATCGAACTAGTTTTCCAGATACTTCAGTTTAGCCTTATGATTGCCTATAGAACAATGCATGTGTATAATATACGACTGACACTAAATATATACCGTTTGATTTGGCTTAATGTCCTATTCTAATTAAATGTGTTTCCCTATTCAAGTTGACTGACATATACATATCTTTGACTATCCCGTCAAAGACAATCGCATGTTTTATAAAATGTTGTTACTATTTACCACTTCGTATTGTATGAATTATTGATTAAAGGTATATATATTCACTTTTTAGATTTAATAACATCATATGATATAAATGTGTCTCTAAAGTAGAAAACGAGTAATGCAGAAAGTTCCAACCTAAACTTACTGTTAAATTGAATGGTTATTTAAACACATGGCAATCTTGAGGTAAGTATGAATGGAATTGTTGATATAAAAACGACAGAAAAATATTCTGATACGTCCATTTACGGGCAAATATATCATCGTATCTGTGTAAATAATTATATATTGTATTATTCCTTAAGGATTCACGTGTTGCATTTATCGTTTATTTTATTGTAAGTAATGATGTTCTTAGACTTTCCTTTTCACTTCTGATCTATGATAATTCACGTGTTGCAATTATCTTTTATTTTATTGTAAGTAATGATGTTCTTAGACTTTCCTTTTTTCTTCTGATCTATGATAATTGTACACTGCCAATTACCAACTGCTACTTATTCTTGAGGATTGCTCATGATATAGCCGTTTATGCATTACAACGCATGATATAGCCGTTTATGCATTACAACGCATGATATAGCCGTTTATGCATTACAACGCAGTAGTTATCATTACGTGGTCCGAGTATTAACTTACATACCCCATCCAACCCCTTCTTCAAGAGGCGAAAACGGGGTTGGCTGGGGTATAAAATAAAACCTTAATTTTGGCTTAAAATGTATGCAAATAGTAAAATTAAAACATTTAATAGGCAATATTTTAATGTTTTTGAACGTGTTTTATTGTCGAAATATCGGTTATAAAATCCTGCGAATATAAGCTTCCCCATCGCTTAATGGAAATAGGGTGGGACCACGTAATGTCCAATATAATAACAATTTTACGCTTCATCATTCGTTTATCTATATAAAAATTTATTTTTTTAAATTTTTTATTTTAATATCAACATGGTCAAGTGTACAAACATTTATATACAGTACAAATATAGATGCATTATTGTCTACCTGCTCTTATAGTAAATTATAACACCATTAAATTTGTGGAATGGATTTAACTTCCTTCCTGTTGTAACATTAAAACTAGTGTATCACAAACGTTTTGCACAGTTTACATCACAACATATTTTGAACTGCATTCCACCATGATTTATTTGTATTAAATTTATATAAGGGGTACATATATGTTGAGAATAGTTCCATATCTCTGTAACTGTTCACTTGTTCTAAAAATCTAGTTAAGTAGACGTCTTTCAGTTTGCAAGATTAGACATACTTCTTATAGATGAGCACAACTAGATACAAAATATATATCAATATCTTATGAGCATGGTGTGCCAAGAAAAATTGACATGGATTTAATTCTATTTAAATATTGCATGTTTCATGTAAATCATTAAACAATTTTATTTATGTGTTCTTGGCTGACATATATTTATCAAATAAATGCAACAGAGTTTCTTCTGAATTAATACAAAGTTACAACAAGTGCAAAGTTCCGTTTCAGACATTTCACATTTATATCATGTATATAATCTTGCATTTGTGAAAATAATTCGATGACTAATTTTAACTTGTAAGGATTGAAGAAGGCATCTGTTAGACGGCAAGGTTGCTTAATATATAGAATTGCCCATCTTCACTAGTCAATGCGCATTCCACATCTGTTTGCCAATTCATTTGAGAATTATTTGGAATTTCAAATACTGACTTCAAAAATTGATTGTAGAATATTTGATTTACCTTTTTAGCTGTTTTAAGTTTACTAACGTTTTTATTTATTGGATATCCGATCGTATTATTATTTCTCATGCGTGCTTTCCAATCAGCTGGAATTGCACCTAACTTATCCTGTATAAATTAAAAAAGGAATTGTAGGTTGTTACTGGACATGGTCTACCGCATTTTGTATCACTGGACATTGTTTACTGTATGTTGTCTTCGTTAGAGAAAATACTACATTTTTGGCATGTAATAATATTAAAGCGTTTTTCGCTAACGGCAGTTTAGACAATTATACTATGTGAACTTGCTATGAAGTTTGTGAAGCACTCATCTTCCTATTAGATAATATTTTTGTTAGGTATGGTACCACCGTTCATAGACAAATTGTTGGTATCCCTATGGGTACGAACTGTGCACCACTTGAGGCAGATTTGTTTTTATTTTGCTATGAAAGGGATTTCATGTTGAGTCTTTCACCAGATACCCAGGCAGATGTTATTGAAGCTTTTAATGACACCTCTCGGTATCTGGATGACATACTAAACATTGACAACCCTTTCTTTCCAACTATGGTTCATAATATTTATCCTAAAGAACTTCGGCTTAATAAAGAAAATATATCTGATAATAACGCTTCTTTTCTTGATTTAGATCTCTCGATTGAAAATGGTAAAATAATTAGCAAAATCTATGACAAGAGAGATAATTTAATTTTGACATTGTTAATTATCCCCACTTGGATGGGGATGTTCCCCGAGCAACTTCTTATGGGGTGTATCTGTCTCAACTTATTCGTTTTTCTAGAGCTTGTACTCGAGTTGAGGACTTTAATATTCGTAATCTTTGTATAACTAAAAAGTTACTTAATCAGGGTTACCGTTACCATAAACTTCGTAAAACCTTTGCAAAATTTTGTTATCGTAACCCTGATCTTCTTTCCAATTATAAATGTAATTTTAGGACTCTTCTGCGACAAGGACTATCACAACCTGACTTCTATGGTGATATGATTTATAAACTTCGTAAGATTCTTGGTCATGATCACTTTCATACTATCTTTGTTAAACTTGTTAAACAGTTTATCAATAGAGGTTATGACCCTATCATTTTGCAACGTACTGCATGCTTGGTGGTGGACCCTTTTACAGTTCGCCACTATGCTTTCCTCTTTAATTGTACGATGACCGGACAGGCTGTGGACCCTATGATGACGCCTACCTAAAGCCCATTGGGACGGTGGCGTTTGATGTTTGTCCATGTTCTTTCTTGTCGTGCCCTTAAAAGTGTATTCTCTTACTGCTCTGGCTTCTGCCAAGTCATTGAGTACCCTCATTGTGGCTTTCTAGGCTATTGTTTTTTTGTATTATATTTACACGAGCATATTTGTGTTTTACTTATATTGCCTATTGATGCTGCCTTGTTGGTTAGAGTTTAGATCATGGCGGGGATTTCTTTATTTACACTGTCCTGTTTTAAAGGGATGACAGTAGGGTAAGTGTGAGGTTTGGTGCACCCTAGAACCTGTTTAAACTCCAGTGGCCTACTTTGCCACTGACCGTTCCAAGGCGGTAGCCCTATTGTCAACCCTTTTGTGTTTGTGTCGTTTGTATTTTGTATTACTTTTGCCTTTTCGTTTGTCTGTTTTCGTGTTTGTTTTTGTGTTTTGTGGTTGACTGTCGTCCTTGAATGCTGCTTTCCCTGTCCGATATTTTTAGCCTTCTTTACAGGACTTTGTAGCTGTAGGTTGTATTACTGGACACGGTCCACTGTAGGTTGTATTACTGGACATGGTCTACTTTAAGTTGTATTACTGGACTTGTTCTACTGTTTGTTGTATTAGTGGACTTGGTTTACTGTATGTTGTATTACTGGACATAAACTACTGTATGTTGTATTACTGGACATTTTCTACTGTAGTTTGCATTTCTAGACATGGTCTACAGTTTTGTGTTTTACTGGACATGGTCTACTGTAGTTTGTATTACTGCACATGATATATTGTATGTTGTATCAGTGGAGATGGTCTGCTGTATATTATTTTAGTGAGCATGGTCTACTGTATGTTTGGTCTACTGTATGTTGTATTACTGGACATGGTCTACTGTATGTTGTATTACTGGACATGGTCTACTGTATGTTGTATTACTGGACATGGTCTACTGTAGGTTGTATTACTGGTCATGGTCTACTATATGTTGTATTACTGGACATGGTCTACTATATGTTGTATTACTGGACATGGTCTACTATATATTGTATTACTGGACATGAACTACTGTATGTTGTATTACTGTACATGGTCTACTATATATTGTATTACTGGACATGGACTACTGTATGTTGTATTATTGGACATAAACTACTGTATGTTGTAGTACTGGACATTTTCTACTGTAGTTTGCATTTCTAGACATGGTCTACAGTTTTGTGTTTTACTAGACATGGTCTACTGTAGTTTGTATTACTGCACATGATATTTCGTATGTTGTATTAGTGGAGATGGTCTGCTGTATATTATTTTAGTGAGCATGGTCTACTGTATGTTTGGTCTACTGTATGTTGTATTACTGGACATGGTCTACTGTATGTTGTATTACTGGACAAGTTCTACTGTATGTTGTATTACTGGACATGGTCTACTGTAGGTTGTATTACTGGTCATGATCTACTATATGTTGTATTACTGGACATGGTCTACTATATGTTGTATTACTGGACATGGTCTACTATATATTGTATTACTGGACATGAACTACTGTATGTTGTATTATTGGACATGGTCTACTATATATTGTATTACTGGACATGGACTACTCTATGTTGTATTACTGGACATGATATACTGAATGTTATATTAATGGACATGGTCTACTTTATATTGCATTTCTGGACATGATCTACTGTATATTGTATTTCTGGACATGACCAACTGTAAATTGTAAAATTCTGGACATGGTCTACTATATGTTGTATTACTGGAAATGGTCTACTGTATGTTGTATATCTGGATATGGTCTACTTTAGGTTGTATTACTGGACATGGTCCACTGTATGTTATGTTACTGGACATGGCCTAATGTAGGTTGTATTACTGGACATGTTTATTGCATGTGGTCTACTGTATTGTGTATTACTTGACATGGTCTACTCTACTTTGTATTCCAGGACATGTTCTGCTTCATGTTGTGTTGCTGGACATGGTCTACTGTAGGTTGTATAACCGGACATGACCTACTGTATTGTGTATTACCGGACATGTTCTATTGCAGTTTGTATTACAGGACATGTTCCACTGTATGTTGTATTACTGGACATGGTATACTGTATGTTGTATTACTGGACATGGCCTACTGTATTGCGTATTACTGGACATGTTTTAATGTATGTTGTAATACAAGACATGTTCCACTGTATGGGATATTTCTTGACATGACCTACTGTATTGTGTATTACTAGACATGTTCTACTGTATGTTGTATTACAAGACATTTTCTACTGTATGTTGTATTACATGACATGTTTCACTGGATGTTGTATTACAGGACATGTTCCAATCTAGGTTGTATTACAGGACATGTTCCACTGTAGGTTGTATTACTGGACATGTTGCACTGTACGTTGTGTACATGACATGTTGCACTGTAGGTTGTATTAAAGGACATGTTCCACTGTATGTTGTATTACAGGACATGTTGCACTGTATGTTGTATTACAGGACATGTTCCACTCTATGTTGTATTACAGGACATGCTCCACTGCATGTTGTATTATTATATGCAGTGCTGATGTTCATCCGTGAAATGAATTAGCCTGCATTTTGTTCTATATTATCAAGCTTGCTTACACTAAACCGCCACGTACCTGGACAGTGTATTTAAACTAATTTAATTTTAAGCATTTAGTTGAATAGTAATCTATGTAAGAATAGAGACCACACATTGGGTGTAAGTAAACATACGTGTGCATTATCTGAACGTGTAAGCATTCCTGTATGTGATATCAGGTTCCGCAATAAAAAATAAAGTTGTATCAAACGAACAACACTATAATCAATTTACTTTAATATAAGTGGGGGCGGGGGAGTGGGGGTATGTTTGTTAGCGGTTTAACTCGATCGCTCATATTCAAAACAAAAAATCAACTTCATATCTACGAGGCTTGTTTTCAAATGTAACACATCTAATCAAAATACATAATAAAAATATTCTTATTTATTATTTCTCAAATTCATGTGTTAAAATAAATAATTATTTTAAAACGTCGTCACCTTTAATCATCATTTTTATATATCAACAACAACAGAAATAAAGTAGCACCATCGATATCGTCATTCCTATCATAATCATTATACCAATATCATTACGACAGTTGCTACTGCTGCAGACACAATAAATCCAGTGTGACGATTATGATGATGAATTGTATGGTGATTATGATGATGACTATGAAGATGATAATGCTGAAGATGATTATGATGATGAGTATCATGGTGGCAATGCTGAAGATGATGATTATGAAGGTGATTATGATGATGGTTATGCAGATGATAATGCTGAAGATGATTATGATGATTATTATGGTGATAATGCTGAAGGTGATGATTATGATGGATATTATGATGATGGTTATAAAGATGATAATGCTGAATATGAGAATTATGATGATGATGATTATGATGATGATTATTATGGTGATAATGCTGAAGATGATGATTATGATGATGATTACGATGATGAGTATTATGATTATTGTTATGGTGAACATGTTGAAAGGATATTATGATGATGATGATGATGATGATGATTATGATGATGATTATTATGATGATTTGTATGTTGGTAATGTTGAAATGATGTTATAATGATGATGATGATTATTATGGTGATAATGCTGAAGGTGATGATTATGATGGATATTATGATGATGGTTATAAAGATGATAATGCTGAATATGAGAATTATGATGATGATGATTATGATGATGATTATTATGGTGATAATGCTGAAGATGCTGATTACGATGATGATTACGATGATGATTATTATGATTATTGTTATGGTGAACATGTTGAAAGGATATTATGATGATGATGATGATGATTATGATGATGATTAGTATGTTGGTAATGTTCAAGGTCTCACACCTCTATTATCTTCCTTGAAAGCTCACGGACCTAGAGACAAAAGGAAAACAGAAAATAATTCTAATTTTTTCTCTATTTTAGGCAATTTTTAATTTGACAAAGAGGTTTTTCTTTGCTTCAGCATACATCTGCAGTGTAAAAGACTGATGATACAGAAAATCCCACGTTGATATGAAGTTGCATTCAAAATTCATAAGCATTTGACCGAAGCACCACAAAGTCAGCTAGATAGTGTATGAATTTGGTATTTTTCATAGAGGTTGCATAAATATGAGCGAGGAAAAAAACCAACCTGGCTAATGTTTGTATTTTTTTGTTTTATTTTACAGATCTTAGCAGTCCTGAAGATATTAAATCAACAACAAGGTCTGCTGGGACGTTTTGAAGGTCATGTGTTGGAAACAGCTATACAGTAACCCTATGTGAAATTAATTGTGGTGTGAGACCTGAAATGATATTATAATGACGATGATGATGATTATGATGATGATTATTATTGTGATTAGTATGACGATAATGTTGGAAGGATATGATGATGATGATGATGATGATGATGATGATGATGATGATGATGATTATGATGATGATTATGATGATGATTATTATGTTGATTATTATGATGATAATGTTGAAAGGATATAATGATGATGATGATGATGATACTGTTCATTGTGATGATATGATGATGATTAGTACTGTGATAATGCTGAATATGACGATTAGGATAACGATTATATTGATGATTATTATGATGGTGATTATTATGGTGATAATGCTGAAAATGATTATGATGATTGTTTTTACCTCTTTGTAATGGAGATATAGCTAATACGTACGCATGCGCACATGCTATTATGGCGTACGAATATGGAAATAACGAGTATCACGTACATCTATCACGTATGTACATGTACATGACAGCTAATATATACGACCGTAACCTTAACACTTGGTCTATGATTGCATTTATACTAATGCATTTTGTTTATGTTAAAAATGCATAACGTTTTACTATACATTCTATTACACATATTATACAAGAGGTACTGACTTAATGTGGGGTGTTACATCTCCGGAATAGTTTTGTGTTTTATTTAAGTTTAAAATTTGCTGCATATGGAAAACTGTTACGTGGTCAAAACGATAGCAATTGTTAGGTTATATGTGACGGTTTATTGTTTTATGGTAGAGGCAGACATTCTCTATCTTCTTGGACAGAATCAGTAATGTTTCCCTTCGTCATCGAAATTAATCGTCACTTTCTCGCATGACAAGTTGAGCTTCCACTGGGATTCGCACAGGCAGTGGTGAGAGTCCCACTCTGATACAGTAATGGGATTTAGTTATGTAAAAGTGAAATATAACTGAACAAGGAGCAGGCCTTAATTCATATACTCAGACAGGTAAAACGTGCAGCTGTAAGTTAATATAAATACATTCCAGAATGCAAATCATCAACATTCGTGCATATACACATCAAGATTAATTACCCAATTAAAGCGATAGCTAGAGAGCAAATTACTTTTATCGTTTGATACCGCGTAATATCATATATTAGATTAGATAACATGAAATAACTTTAAATGCTATGTTAAGGGAAAAATTAACATTCTGCTAATATCCTGTCTATGTTCTGAGTTATCAATTAGACGTGGATTCATTTATAAATGTGGCACTCCGAAATATTTCATTGATGTATAAATTGATGTTTAAGTAATAGACGTGGATTCATTTATAAATGTAACACTCTGAAATATTCATTGATGTATAAATTGATGTATAAGTAACTGCTGAAAATAAAAATGAATATAGAGAGGACATTTGTAGTTTTGGAGTGAACAACAGATTTTATTTCATCGAGAAGTGTGAAAACTTTATATTTTCACGAATGCGAAGCATGAGTGAAAATATGGAAATTTGATCACTTCGAGATGAAATAACATAATCTGTTATTCACGACAAAACAACAACTTCCCTTTTATTTTATGCTTTATAATCAAAGTGCAGTATGCAGAAAAATAAATAAAAAGTTGACGACGTCATTGGCTTAGTAAGATGAAAATGCTGTTTTTAATTCCCCGTAACTTCTAAACTACTTAACCGATTTCAATAATCTAAGACTCATTTTTATAGCAACTTTCGGAAAAAAATAGTTTTTGAAAAAAAGTAGTTCCGGGAGCGAAAAAAATAAAACTCTATACTTCACATGTATGAAATACCACTTTTATTTTATTGCTAAAATCCACTTTTTCACTGCTAAGCATAAAATAAAGTATGAGTATGTTTGCTAAAATTGATATCATAATTATGACATCTCATGTAACAGTAATTCAGTTAAGGACATTCCTCCAATATGTTCATCAGTGTTAATTTAAGAACTGTCAAATACAGAATTGTACATGTTTCTAATTGAGTCCCTTATAGAAAAGTGAGTTTGTAATAAACACTCCGACAATAATGTACATAGCATGGACACATTCTTAGTCGAGTCGTTTAATAACACTTTTGTTTGAAAGGTGATGAGGCAGTTTGGCACTGAAATGAACATTTGATCAAGATGGATAATGTACAATATATTTTAGGAAATATCTGTCGACCATTTCAAAGGTTTGTTATATTCATATTTGTTATAAACTAAACGGTGCGCAACACTGAAAAGTACCACTAACCTACAAACCGACCAATAAAATTATGGGTTATTATATTTCTAATGGAATTTAAGCCCGAGTTCTTCCGCGTAGTAATAGTGTGCGACTTCAATAAATACATAATTAATTAGAACAAAAGAACATAGTTTGCAGCATTTTATTTTCACCAAAACATGTATTTGAAGCAAACATATGTTCGTAACAGCATGAGAATTGTCAAATTATCAAGTGACATTCATCCTGTTACAAAGATTATGTCACTGTGCATTGCACACATCTTGAATTAATATACAAAAGTGAAGTACCAAGTACATTAAGCACCCAATCTGACTTTATAACACGTCGATATGGGCGAAAAGTTTCGTGTCCATTTACAGTGAAAGTAAATGGAGTTTGTAAATGCGTATGCAATAATCATGTATATCAAAAAATAATGACACTAATATATGGTTTCCAAATACAGGTCATAACTATATCAGAAATAAATAAACAGATAAGGTAGGCCACTTTTGAACATATAAAGTATCTTGGCATGTGCATACCCATACAAAATATAAACAGTTTAAACAGTTTAGCTTAATTACATAATTACTTTACCGAGCGAACGGTCTGAACATGTATATATTAAACGACCTTTTTTTAAATTACACTAATAATACACCATTTGAAACATAAATTTGTGTTATGTGACTATACACATATAACAAAAGTTCCGTCAAAATAGAATTTTAATTTGTAGTTGCTGTGGTACCTTTACACATTTATACTCTGACACCACACATCAAAACAATGTCAGCCTACCGCTATAAAAAACATTTACATTCTTAATAACAAATCAATTGGAAAACAACAGCAGTTGCAGTTACTGTAGATGTTGTTTTAATTACACCGGCACCAAATACTGTTCACGATAAATTTGCATGGCGTGAACGGTAACAAGCATATTTCACTCCCGTTCATGAACAGTCTCAGTCAAACCGAGACTGCAATATTTCGTATTTATCGTGTTCGGCCGTTTCCAATACTGTCATACTCTTTTAATAGCAAACTTATTTATGTTAGAAATTATTGCTGTCTTGGCAGTTGCCAAATAAAGTACTGATTTGGATGGCTGTGGTATGTGAATGCTACACTACTGTTGTTATTGTTTGAAAGAGGAGACTGGCAGGGATTTTGGTAAGAAAGGGATTTGTTTCGTTTGTTGGAAAATGAAATATGTTTCATTACCCCCAAATCGGGATATACACAGGATGAGTGTCCGTTCAAAAACTGCTCAGTCGGTTGAAATACATACTCAGCAGTGCTTGGGCCTTTTTTTATGCGCATGCTCTTTAGGTTGACTTTGATAACTGGATGCTATATGGCGGCTTCCAATAGTCAAGCTGACCGCAACGACGACGCATATTGTACATATAGTGGTATAAGAACCATTACTAACATGACCTCTCCTCCGAGAAGTGTTACTTGTGATAAAGTTGAGAGTGCACGTTTTCCCGCCGTGATGTGGAATTGGAAACATATTTTGAGTTGAGAAGTTGTGAAATGAAAAAAATACATGTCATCTGAAAACGCATTTATTATTTCAGAATTACGTATTCCATTTGTTTTAAATAAGGAAAATGTATCCATAAAAACCAGCGAAGGCATTCAAACGTAAACAATTATTTGACTTTACCAGTGAGATCGGCAAACAGATATACAGTGTAAGAAAGAACGTGAATTAAGACGAATTAATGTCACATATCACCAGGTTTGAGATCCTCTGGGTATGCTCAATAATGCAATAATGACTCTTACAGGGTTTGTAATATGAATCACGGAAAAGGATTGTTCTCTGTGTGTCTCCAGGTCATCACTTGAATACTAACTTATATAGTCGGCATTTGAAAACGCCTTGGTTATAACCTAATGGTCTATAAGTGTGTTTTATAACTTATTCTTACACGGATCAACTGAAAAGTAACATACGAATTGATAACCGGAACCGCTGATGCAAGAAATGATCCGCAAACAAACGCTTGATCAGACCAAGGTGGGTAATATGCATTTGTAAAATTTAAAACAAGTGATATGAACGTGTTTTGTTTTGCATTGGCACTTTTTATAAATATACGTTTTACTTCAACGAAAAATGTCTAAAATGGCCAAAGGCCAGCTGACCATATGGGATGACGAGTAGTCCGTCTTCCGTCGTCCGTTAACCTTTGCGTCGTTAACACGAGTGCGCCTTCATTTTTCTTACGATTTTTTTAAGTGTTTAACAAATTGTTGATATAAATGCAAGCTCGGATGAGTTTGAACACCAGCTAGTTCGGATCAGTATTATCGAAATATAGTCCTTGATTTAGTTAAAAATGCTATATTTTGCATCGTTAACATGATAGGGCCTTCATTTGTCATCTGATAGTTTTCAAGCTTTACAAGATTGATGATATCAATGAAAGCTCCGATGAGTTTGAAAACCAGCCAGTTCGAACCAGTAACACCGGAGTTATGGCCCTAGATTTAGTTAAAATTGCTATAGTTTGCCTCGTTAACTCGTTACAATATTGTAGATATCAATGAAAGCTCGGAAAATTCGAAAACCAGCTAGATTGAGTTATTTACACTGGAGTAATGGCACTTGATTTCTGAAATATGCTATAATTTGGCATTGTTAATATGATAGGGCCTTTATCTTTCATTCGATCGTTTCCAAACTTTACGAGATTGTTGATATCAATGAAAGTTTGAATGAATTTGAAATCCAGCCAGAACGGACCAGTAACACTAGAGTTATGGCCTTTGCCTTTGATTTAGATAAAATGCTGTATTTTGTCTCGTTAAGACGATATGGCCTTCATTTTCCACCGATATTTACCAGACTTTACCAGATTGTTACTATTCTTAAAATCTTGGGCAAGTTTGAAAACCAACCACATTTGATTAGTAACACCGGTGTTATGGCCCTTGATTTAGTTCTAAGATGCTGTGTTTTGCCTCGTGAAGACGATAGGACCGTCATTTGACCGGATTTAACCGAAACGTTGCAGGGATTATCAGTACCAAGCCTAGTTGTACATATCTTCAGTGTGTTCTTTGACTGATTTGGCGAAGTTATGCCCTTTAAAGGTTACCTTGATGGTTAGAGAAAAGTTCATGGCGGGGATTTCTTTGTTTACACTGTCGTATTTTATTGGGTTGACAGTAGGGTAAGTGTGAGGTTTGGTGCACCCTAGAATCTGGTTTAAACCCCCCTTTTTGCCACTGACCGTTCCAATGCGGTAGCCCTATTGTCAACCCTTTAGTGTGTGTGTGATGTCTTATTTGGCCTTTTATTCATCTTTAAATTTGTTCTTTGTTTCTGTGTGTGTTTGTGGTTGACTATCGTCTCTGAATGATGATTTTCCGGTTCGATTTTTATATCTATATTTAATACACAAACTATGTCTGCACTAGTTCTCCTAAACACCTGGCCGTATTTCCAACAAAACCTTTTAGGGATGATCAGTACCAGGTATAATTATGCATATCGTCGCTGTGTTCAGGTTGAATGATTTTTGGTGAAGTTATGGCCCTTTAAAGGTTTAAATGTACACATTTTGTCTGGACTTGTTCTCCTGAACCCTTGCCGGATTTCAGCGAAACTTTTCAGGGATGATCGGTACCAAGCTTAGTTGTGCATATCATCACCATGCTGCGGTTGAAATATTTTTGGCGGAGTTATGGCCCTTTAAACATGTAAATAAACAAGCTTTGTCCGGACTAGTTCTCTTAAACCCCTGGCCGCATTTCAATGAAACTTGGCAAAAAAGTTCAATATCAAACCTAGTTGTGTATATAATTGCCTTGTTCCGGTCGAATGATTTTTGGCAAAGTTATCTGCCTTTAAATGTCGCCTCGTTCCAGTTGAATGAATTTTGGTGGAGTTATGGCCATTTAAAGGTGTTAATACACTAACTTTGCACAGACTCCTGAACGTCTGGTCAGATTTCAGCGAAACATGGCAGGAATGATCAGT
This sequence comes from Cyrtodaria siliqua, assembly GCA_037043455.1. Lineage (NCBI taxonomy): Eukaryota > Metazoa > Mollusca > Bivalvia > Adapedonta > Hiatellidae > Cyrtodaria > Cyrtodaria siliqua. The sequence continues at coordinate 14,728 of JAWPHD010014709.1, read as the reverse complement.
AACAAGCCGTGTTGAGCATATCTTGGCCAAGTTCCAGTTGAATGATTTTTGACAAAGTTATTCCCCTTACACACAAACGTTAGCTTTAGCCAGTGGAGCGTCAAAAGGCCCCCTTGAGACTCTTGATTTTAAAATCTCACGGCATCCCGTTAGTTTTTTCTACATACAACAACTTAAGACAAAACAAATGGAAACCCAAAATTCTATTTTAATTATATGCAATTAGGTTTAAAGTTTTGCTACTGGATACATTAAACGTGACGCTAATTACAAAGCTTGTTAAACACTTCAAGATTGCCGTGTACCCCTTTAAGATATTGCGTGTGTTTGTCAATGAATTACATTATGAAGCGAACATTTGTTTTGTTGGCAAACATATAGTTTAAACACGTAAATATGAATATAAAAATCGAACAGGAAAAATAGCATTTAAGGACGACAGTCAACCACAAACACACAGAAACACGAAACAACTTTAAAGATGAATAAAAGGCCAAATAAGACATCACAAACACAACATGGTTGACAATAGGGCTACTGCCTTATATAATGAATAAATAATGCTGACGTTTTGCCCGTCTGTTGTTTTTTTTCGGTTACGGCTAACAACAGCCGACATAATTAGAGTGCTTCCCCAACAACGGACGCATGTCGTGCGATAGCCGACAATTAAAACTTAAACGGATCTTAAACGAGTTCCCATTTCATATAAGATATATGGCGAGTTAAAATTAAAAATAATTCATAACGCGTTTCATAAATCTTATATGGAATGGGAACTCGTTTAAGATCCTTTTTATCACAGAACATTCCAATCAAATTAGTAAAAAATAATTCAGATGGACATAGAACCGCCACGACGTCAAACACACTTTAGCTCCAAAACGTCATGGAATATGTGACGTCGTAACGTCGCGTCTCACACATAACGATGCGTATAAAGAGTTCCTGTTTTACCTCTTTACAAAATATCATACAATAGAATATTAAATGGGTGGTCGACACTGCTAATAATGGACTTTATGTGATAAAAGGGTGTTTACAAATTACAAAGACATCATTTACATATCTAGTCCAGTCATTTGGAAATCGTAAAACATGTATATACTCTCATATACTGCTTTACAGATGGTCGATTCTTACGGATGGCAGGAGGTATACTGTACTTCCAGGAATCAGTCGGTGGTCTGCATCCTACACGAACAATAATGTCCATCATATATAGCCTTAAATGGGCAGAAACTGAATTAAAATCCATGCATCAAAAGTAGATATAAAAGTCGAACAGGATATGTAACATTCAAGGACTACTTCAAACCAAACGCATGCAAGGAAACAACAACTACTAAAAGGATACATAAAAGGCAAGGTCTATGACATCTTAAAACCAAACATTACAGATTATACTGTGTTTACCTCGGATTGACATTATACACACAGTCAAACATACAGTGGTCTAAAACTTCTCATTGTTGCTGGCCACTGCACTGCATGAGCACAGCATGAGGTTAGATATTATCACTAGTTTGTTGATCACCAGGGTAATTGATAGCCATTAAATGAGAGTGTGGCAGACCATCTCTGAGTTGTCTATTTATAACACAAATGTTATCAGTTGTATCCATTAGAATGAGAGTTAGACATTCACATATTTAATACTGGCTGATTGGGCTTGTAAAGATTGAGTCCAACACTACATAAAAAAATACTATTTATTTTATATATACTGTGTCAGTATTCATAAACAAAAGTGAAAATGCAAGTTAATTGTACAATAACAGGCCATTTCCATACAAATATAATTATTCTGACAACATGTCTATTGAGAGTTTCTAAAGGCAAACATATACATATACAATATAAATGCAATATACATTTAAAGTGATTTGTAGTATAGAAAAAGAAATATTTTCAAATAAAAAATACACTAGTTTAATAAATATGCACAGAAGTGTCGAATCATCGCATGTTGTTTTTTTGCGTTCAGTTTGGTGTGCATAATAGCATATGTTTTCTAGCAATTTGTTTAATGAATTCAATATTAAACAGGGACTCAATTAAGATCCTATGTATCAGTAATGTTATGCGACGCAATAATTATATGAATAAGGTAACGGAAGGTCGAGAGTTATTCTCCAATACAATCAAATATCGTAGCCCATCGAGGTGTTTAAATTAACCAACGAGATGAAACCATACTCTATTTTTGTAGCATGTCCATTTCAGCTCCCTGCCATACTCTAACTTCCAATAACTGGTAGTTGTAGTACACCATTTATTTTGACAGGTATTATGTAATAGATAGAGTATGGTTTCATTGAGTTGGTTCATTTAAACATCGAGATGGGCGTAGCCCATCGAGGTGTTTAAATTAACCAACGAGATGAAACCATACTCTATTTGTTTTGTAGCATGTCCATTTCAGCTCTATTTCAGTTATTCTAACTGTTATTCTCACTGTTATTCTCACAGTTATTCTGACAGGTTTTATTTTCAAGTAAACGATTTACACCTGTGTCTGAACAAAGAGAATTGTCTGTGACCATGCTACAATTTCAATTAGACGATTTACACATGTGCTATTACAAAGAGAATGTTCAGTGACCATGCTACAATGCATGTTATTTATGATAAATATAATTGCAACTTCTAATCTAGGACACGTATCTACTAGTATTATTAATGTACCTGTAGGAATATGTACAAACATCAGGTTGTAATTTTAGCAATACTTTAATACTTCTGTAAATGTTCAGGTTCCCACATGTTTTGTTTAATTTTTGGGAGTTGATGTTAACTGACGTTTCCTCCGTGCACCTTGTTGAGGTCTTGAGTGTAACTGCCGTTTTGAGGTTTTTGCCGTATGTGGCAATGGCAGTTCTTCCAGTGACTTGAAATGTGATTCTGGTCCGAAAGTTGTACTCTACTTCACCAGAACTGTTTTTCACCAGGCAGCTACTCTCCATAAAATTGGGCATTGTTGCATCATGCTTTCCGGCTGTGTCCAGATATTTTATTTGAAGCTCGAAAAGTTCTCCAAGCTTCTCAATTGCAGATTCTGGGAGTAACCACCTTTTCGGGTCAATTTGGTTTGAAACCCTGTCTGAGACTTGTCTTCAGACTTTCCAATCGTAAGAGCCCTTATATTGTCATATGTTAAGTTTTTACCTTGATATCGCTTCGGGCAATAAATGGTTTTGAAGAAATGCTTAAAACATTCTATGTTCAAAACAACATTTTCTTGAATATTGAAAAGATTATGTCTAAATTGTGTGTTTTTGCTATTGCAATTTTCATGACAGTCTCGTGTGAAATCTGCTGACATTTTGGAAAGAAGTCATTCCCACCTAAGCAAAGCGACAGAGCTATTCTTAGACCAATTTTATTACATTTAATTTGATACATTTCTTCTAAACAACTTTTAAAAAGTGTGGGTATCTCATAAACCTTGACTCACTCACTCCCCACTCCCACACTCTCCCGCTCCCCCACCCCTCCACACACACGCACGCAATCACCCACTAACCACCAACTCATTCACTCCCCCCTCTCTTCCTACCTCCTCCCATACATCCCTATTCACTCATTTATTCGATCGCTCTCTCACCAATTGCAGAACAGAAGATGCAATAAATACGTTGTAAAGAACAAAGAATGAAAAATTGCAAGAAACACGGTCATTGCACTACTTAATCCTCTCATTGGTGCAGTATAATCAACAATTAGTAATATGTACAAACCCTTTGGAACTCTGCAAATATATAATTATAAATAAGTATTTACAAATATGCAAGTTTAACAGAAACACTAACGGGATGTGTCACATTTTAAATAAATCAAGATTGCCGTGTGCTACCCTTTAAATGCAACTAAACATATTTGATGTGTCACTTCTTTTAGTTATATTACTTTTTTTCCCAATTAATGGCATAATTACATCTGGTTGGAAAAATAAAATTTACTTTCTTGTCATTGTAGGTGCAACAGGTCTTTGTAAGAGCTTTGTTTAAAATTACTGTCCAAAATAATAGGATTACTTCATTAACTTCTAAAATAAAGCACTGTTTTTATATACATCAACACATGTGGCAAGTGGCCGGGGCTGATCAGTTACTGGTATCTTATTTATTGCTTTTTTATTGCTATTAATTACTCCTGGCATGAACAGGTCAGTTATAATATGGCTTCATGCTGTGATCTAGCTGTTAATGTGTTCCTCAATTCTGAGGAGTTTTGAGACCACTGTATGTTGGACTGCACAGGTCACTAAGCTATATTATTATAACAGCCATGTCTTCTGGAGAGTCTTGATAACAATTTAACTCTTCCGAATATCGTTCCGATGAAATCAACCCGACCTCACATTATTCCAGCAAGATCTCTTTTAAGGACTATTGGTCTGCCAGATGCAAAATGGATGGGATATGGTCAGGTAAACTGTTCAATCAAATGCATATTTTAAGCATGAGCAATGTCAACCATATAGTTCAGGAAAGCAATCCAACATGTTGAGGTGAACATAGTATCAGAACTAATACCTATATGCCCTTTATAGCCGAAAAGTTTAACGCTATTTTACCTAAAAAAAATAACCATTGTTTCACATCATCCAAATGTCAGCTTCTGCCTTCAATACCCGCATGATACATATGAAAAGCATGCACTTATATTGTAAATGTGTTATAGATTATATATTGTTATTGGTAAAAATAAAAAAAAATTGTTATTGGTATGGATCGTTTTTGTTCGAATATAGACATGCCTAATGATCAATTGGTTTTGCTTTACAATGTTTCTATGTAAAATAGTCACTATTTTGTGTTTAACACATCCACATATATAGTTGACTGTTACAATATGTTGACAGAGAAAGTCCGTCAATTTCACCATACGTATAGCTTTCAGATTATTTAGAAACTACATTTCATTGAAAGAATATACTTGCTTTTTTACAATGGTTTCTTTGCAATTTGGATGATGTGATAAAATTATATTTAATTTATTTTCAAATGACAAATCGTCTGCTCTCGCTGGAAAAATGGACTATTACATGTACCAAATTATTTCAGCTAAAAAACAAAACAATTTTGAGTACAATTGCATCAAAATTGTTGGATATAAATGCACCACTTCTGCCGCCATATAAGTGTTCTTTCTGATATTATGTTTAAATCAATAGTGTTGACTAATTGTCATGTACTGTATGGTTGTCATTACTCATGCCTAAAATATGCATTTGGTTGAACATTTCATTGACCATACCCAATCCATTTTGGATCTTTTTTTTATAAATATGGCTGACCAATAGTCCTTAACTCTAGCTGAATGTTACCAGTCGTCATCATGCTGGAATAATGCGACGTCGCGATGATTTCCTAGAAATGGTAAAACGGTTGGACATAACCGATATTGAAAAGTATGACACTTTTTGTACACGTGTGACTTTAAGTTAACACTATACATCATGTTTGCACATTTTGAGACACTCCGTGTTTGCAATTGTTAATTAATATCCTTCAATTTCAAAGTATGCCCTCATTATTATAAATTGCTTTAGCAATACAATATAACACTCATATAATCTACTGGTGCGTTTTCATTGACCGTCAGTATTTATTTTCTTGTTTTAATATAACAGTGTGGTATGGTACTTTCTGTTTGTAAATATTGTCACACGTTACTCTCCTTTTTTGCTGTTTGCGTTTGATGTCTATCGTTTTACCCGTTATACCATGCTAATGCAATTCACATTTATATGAAGGTCTACTTTATTTCAGCAGCGTTCATCATGTTCATCATTATGTCTCTTACACGTATAGTTAAGCTTAGCCCTTTTCAGATGAACTTTTGTTCTAATATGTTATTACAAACTAGTATATACTGTACACCTAAAAAAGGTATGCTGAAAAAGGCAAATTTAAACTCGACGTAATATCTGATCTGTTTGATTCTCGGTACTAAAACTAACGCCGTATAATTGTATCCGGGATTTCCCTTAATAAAGCAGTTAAAGCGTCTGCAGAATATGTGTAATGATAGCTGAAAGTGGTACGCACTGAAACGAATGAGACGCGGTTCGTTAGGTAGACGGATACTTAGGGTGTAATCGATGATTATCAGATACGGCTCAATCGCCTAAATTGATATATCAATTAGCGGCATCTTTTATGCGAACTATACTCTGTAAAAGAAGTTTTGGATCATGGCAGTGTTCGAACCCGTACAATGCACGCTGAACCATGACATTCGAACATAACCCTTATTATCTCAGTTGATAATTCACAATAGATCAACAATCAACAATAATTATCATTTACAATTAAAGTTTGCGAAAAAATAATAATCTTTCATTGGTTACTAGAATGTGTCCGTAACTGTTACTTTGTATGGACTTTACAACATTTTTTACAGACCCTTTGTGTGTTCGCGATATTTTTTTAAAATCAAATCTTGTTTGGAATTTAATGTTTCTGGTACCAACTTAACCGGGTAGGGTAGACCTTGGTTACTAAAAAAATATACTTAAATTGTGTTCACTAGTTTTATTTATATATGACTTTATATACACTGGTCCAAAACATTTTTTACCGAGTATTTTATCAAAATATATGGAAAGGAAAAAGAAACGCATAATGGCTATTTCCGCTATATATTGTATGTTTAACACGCTACTGCTAATCGAATATTACATAGCGACATTAGGCCTATCCTTTCGGAAAGAAGGTTTAAACAGCACCGAACACACCAATGGTTACCCCGTTCAAGTTTCATTATCGACAGAATGCGAATTTGACTCAAGCAGGTGGGCAAACGTAGGCCTTAAACCTTGCAATCTCTTAACATTAAACACAATACTGAAATTGCTTGACTTTTTCAAGCGAAACCAGAGATTAGATCATGGCGGATATTTCTTTATTTACACTGTCCTGTTTTAATGGGATGACAGTAGGGTAAGTGTGAGATTTGGTGCACCCTATAACCGGTTTAAACCCCCAGTGGCCTACTTTGCCACTGACCGTTCCAAGGCGTTAGCCTTATTGTCAACCCTTTTGTGTTTGTGATGTCGTTTGCATTTATTATTGCTTTTGCCTTCTTGTTTGTCTCTTTGCGTGTTTGTTTCTGTGTTTTGTGGTTGACTGTCCTCTTTGAATGCTTCTTTCCCTGTCCGATCTTTTTATATTTCTTTCAACATGTATGCATTTCGTGAAACAAAGTATACTCTGATTAAAAGGTCTAATACATGACAGAGTTGTCCTTTCTGTATTTATTTGTAGCCCCTTTCTGTACGAAATACGTTGAGATATAACTGGAACATTATGTGAAATTAGGTGTATATAATAGTGTAGTATAGGCAATTTTGTGATTATGCGTTTCTTTTTCCTTTCAGTATAACTACAAATTAAAGAATCGAAGGTCCTTAGTTGGATATGTGTAGTGCGCCTTGAATTTAATATACATGTAATGCTTATTGACATAACTGTTGTAATAAGGGACCAGACCTATTCTATATCACCATAATTTGACAAAATAAGGACAATAATTATACGTCCTGTGTCAGCTATTGCATGACTGTATGTACTGTGAAATATTCCTAAAGTGTAAACATGCCAGTCATACACTTGATTTATCGAAGGTATGATTAAAATTACAAGGAATCTAAACACTGTTTATCTTATAAAAATCAAACAGGAAAAGTAGCATTCAAGGACGACAGTCTACGACAAACACAAAGAGACAAAGGGCATCGATATATAAAGATGAATACAAGGCAAGTTAAGACATCACAAGCACACACGTGTTGACAATAGGGCTTGGAACGGTCAGTGGCAAAAACGTTTTAAGCCAGGTTCTAGGGTGCACCAAATCTTACTCGTATCCTCTTGTCATCAAAATAAACGGGACACTGTAAATAAACATATACCCGTCTGGTTATAATTTTACTCTGTATCAAACTAGGCAGCGTTAATAGGAAATATAACTAAAACACATACATGATCATGTTTATATAATTTAAAACATAAAATCCTAGAAAGTCACAAAGTTAGTACGCAATGACTTGGCAGAAGCCAGAGCAACATGAGAACAAACCGTTAAGGTTACGACAATACTAGATTAAAGACAAATATCAAATGCTAACATCCTATAAGAATTAGGTAGACGTCATCAGTAAGTCGGATCATCGCACCATCAAAGAGGAAAGCATAGTGGCGAACTGCGATTGGGTCAAACAATAAACATGCAGTACGTTGCAAAATGATATCATAACCTCTTTTGATAAACATTTTAACAAGTTTAATACAGATTGTATGAACGTGATTACGACCGAGTATCTTACGAAGTTTGTTATAACCAAATACCAGAACACCCCCACCCCACTCCCCAACACACACACACACACATACACACACACGGATCTGTCCTTGTATATTGCGTGGAAGCCATCCCCTGCTACCACGCCCCCCGATATGTCCATGTATACGACAGACGGACATCGGAAAACAGACCATGGCAAAGCCCTACTGGCTAAAAGAGCTAAAATTCCCCAAACTGGATCTGTTCATTATTCTGTGGGAGTCCGATCTATATTGATAAACTTATAACTTAGTAAATAAACGAGCGAACAGAGATGAAACAAATCATAGTCTCTGTGGAGGGGGCGGATATACGTTTAGTAGGCGGAGACCTGCATCAGAGTCGAGGCAGGTTTCCGTATCTCGATGTTTGACGTTTAGCGACCACCTTGACAGTTCACTTGATAATTGACAATTCCCATGCTGTTACAAAAATATGTTTCAAATATTTTGGTGAAAATAAATTGTTGCAAACTATGTTCTTTTGTTCTAATTAATTATGTTTTTATTGAAGTCGCCAAATATTAATACGCGGAAGAACTCGTGCTTAAATCTCATTAGAAATGAAATAACCCATAATTATATTTGTCGTTTTGTAGGATAGTGGTACTTTTCAGTGTTGCACACTGTCTAGTTTATAACAAATATGCATATAACATACCTTTGAAATAGTCTACAGATATTTCCTAAAATAAATTGTACTTATCCATCTTGACCAAATGTTCATTCCAGGGACGAACTGCCTCATCACCTTTCAAACAAAAGTGTTATTAAACGACTCGACAAAGAATGTGTTCATGCTATGTACATTATTGTCGGAGTGTTTATTCAACTCACTTTTGTTTTCAATTGAAACTATACAAACTCACTGTTCTATAAGGGCCTCAATTAGAAACATGTACAACTCTGTATTTGACATTTAAAAGACGACATACAATTTCTCGAGATTCATTAACACTGATGAATATTTTGGAGGAATATCCTTTACTGATATGATATTAATTTTAGAAAACATATTCATACTATATTCTTTTTTTTATTTTCAGCAGTTACTTATATATCAATCTATACATCAATGGAATATTTCAGAGCGTCAAACTTATAAATGAGTTCACGTCTAATTGATAACTCTGAACATAGACAGGATATTAGCAGAATGATTAATTTGTTCTTTAGGTTGCATTTAAAGTTCTTTCATGTTATCTTATATAATATAATTATGATATTACGCGGTATCAAACGATAAAAGTAATTTGCTTTCCAGCTATGGTTTCAATTGGGTAATTAATCTTGATTTGCATGTGCACGAAGGTTGATCGTGGTCCTAGTGTTAACTTTCATACCCCATCCAACCCTAAAAGAGAAAATGGGGTTGACTGGGGTATGAAAATAAAACCTTAATTTTGGCTTGAAAGGTTTACATATTGTAAAATTAAAACATTTAATAGTTGATTTTAAAAAAGTTATCGCATGATTTCATTAAAAAATGTTTTCAAACGTGTTTGATTGTCGAAATATATTTTATAACATCCTGCTAATGTACGCTTTCCCATCGCTTAATGGAATTAAGGCGGGACCACGTAATAAGATTTGCATTCTGGAATACATTTATATTAACTTACATCTGGCGTTTTACCTGTCTGAGTAAATGAATTAAAGAATGAACGTCGACACATAAACAGGTCACATTGTGCGCAAAAACTGACGAAAGGTGAAGCAGTAATTAAAAATTAATGTAAATATATAAAAAATAAAACTATTTATAAATAAGGGATGATATGGTAGTGATATAAACTATATATATATATATCAACAAATGCCCGTCAACGTGGGTGGGCGCGGGGGGTGGGGGGGGGGGGGGGGTGGGGGTTGGGTTGGGAGAGAATTTCTATAGGTAAATATATATAAGAACACATTATTATTATTTATGTATTAGTCTGATTTCTTTCAGGAAATCAAAAACAAGACTACAATCTATAGTTTCAAACAACTCTCTTTCATAGTATTAACACTGTAGTACCTTTGACGCATAGGATCAAATATGAATGAGTATAACGTGTATTCCCTATCCTGTACCGGGCTAGGACAACTTTTTCTCGACGAATGGGTCTAATAGAAGAACGCCATTCTCCGAGTAACGGTTTAACTAAATGGTGTTTATTGTTAACTGACAAATCCAAAGCGGCTTGCCAAGAGTTACGAATATATGTGTTAATATAACTTTTAAAATCAATATTAGTTAATTTGGCAGGAGATATATGTAAACCTAATGCTCCCTTAGCAGCACTATCAGCTCTATTATTACCACGTATACCTACATGGCTTGGAAGCCAATAGAAAATAATAACTATATGAGAATTGTACTTTTCTAAAAGTTGAAACACAACTGGGTTATCATGTTTCATATTACCCAGTGCCTGAAGAGATGAAAGGGAATCAGCAAATATTACAAAATGGTCATCATCAGATTCCTGAATATAGTTTAAGACAAGTTCAATTGCCTTAAGTTCAGCTGAAAAGATAAAGGCTTTGTCAGGCAGGCGTTTCTTTATGCTGTGTTTGTGAATAAAACAGCTCCTGCAGCTACATTATCTCCATCTTTAGAATCATCTGTGTATATATGTTGAAAGTTACTGTATTTCGATTTAATTTCATTAATTTGCTTTGAAAGAAAGTAGGGTCTATATACTGGATTTGTTACTATTACAAACATCATTGGTGTTTCTAAAGTCCACGGTGGTATTTGTGGGACTTTGTACTTGGCAATCAAATTTAGGTCGATTTCAGTGTCTCTTAATGTTGGTTTAATACAAATACCAAATGGTCTAATTCGGTTTTCGATCAAAAAGAGATTCATAACTAGGATTAAAAACATTATCGAAATTTGGGTATTAAGTGTTAGATTGTAATTTAATGGTATACTGAAAGGCTAATTTGTCCCGTCTATGAGAAAGTGATGGTTCATTAGATTCAACATATAGTCTTTCGGCTGGTGATGTATGAAAAGCACCTAAGGCGAGTCGTAATCCTTGATTATGTATAGCATCGAGCATCTGCAAGTATGACTTGCGAGTCGATCCATATACTATTGAGCCGTAGTCCAGCTTGGATCTGATCAGGGATCTATAAAGTTGTATAAGTACTTTTCGATCTGCTCTCCAATTAGTGTTTGCAACACCTTTAAGTAAATTAAGAGCTTTAAGGCATTTGGCCTTCAAGTATTTAAGGTGTGGTATAAACGGTAATTTACGGTCAAAAATAAGACCAAGTAATTTGGTCTCATCCACTACTGGTATTGGTGACCCATCCAGTGTTAGATGAGGGTCTTCATGATGTTTACGTAGTTGACAAAAGTGCATACAATTAGTTTTAGATTTAGAAAATGTAAAACCATTGTCATCAGACTAGGTCTGAAGTTTATTGAGACATTGTTGTAATTGTCTTTCAATAGTGTTGATGTTTTTAACTATACTGTTAATTTTTATATTAAAAATGGTGACAGAGAGTATGCTGCTCTGTGGCACACCGATCTCCTGTTCATGAATGTCAGAGAGGGTTGAACCCATTCGGACACGAAACTATATATGAATTAAAGTCTGTTCCTTGTACAGTTATATTTCACTTTTGCATCACTAAATCCCATTACTGTATCAGATTGGGACTTTCGCCGCTGTGTGTTCGAATCCCAGTGGGAGCTCAACTTGTCATGCGAGAAAGTGACGATTCTTACGGATGACGAAGGGATACATTATTGGTTCTGTGCAAGAAAAATGAGGTGGTCTGCATTTACCACAAAACAATAGACTGTCACATTTGATATAACATTTGCAAAAAATGACGTAAAACACCATTCTAACAAATATAACATATTGGATAGGGTTTAAGTTATAGAACAAGCAAACTTTACAGGTATTAGATACATTTACGGTAGTTAACCTACGATCAAAGGCTTGACTCATATCGCACGTATGTATGTATATATACATATATATATATATATATGTTTATATGTCGATATCGACACAGCGCCTCGCCCAATAGCAGACGCGTTAGCCCACTCGGCCACCTAGTCAACTATATATATATAACGCATGACCCTTTTCAATTGCATACACAGAGGTATATATTCTTTTACCCCGGACTGAGGGTCATAAATGTCCGGTTATGACTGCATAACGTGCTTTATGAACAGTTTCTGGGGTGTCATTATTGATAACGCCAATATTAGATAAAGCACCAGAGTGCTATCACGCACAGGAACATGAGGTCAGTGTGTGCGCCATGCTGATTGGCTATTGATATTGGCGCGCACATGTCATTCGGTTATATTTATCGATTGATCGAACTTAATTTTCCCACCTCTACCCATATATATATATACACACCTTTCGTGCGTATGTACACACATATTTCCGGTAGTGTACGTGACCATTGTTATTTATAATTTTGAGAATGTGTTTTGTATAGGCGTATTCTTACGAACCCCTTACATATTTCTGGTCGTTTACGTGACCATTGTTATTTTTAATTGTGAAAATGTGTTTTGTACATGCATTATGAGTATATATCTTGATCTATAGTAAGAACAAAAGGTTCTGATCATTAAACATTTATATTGTGTTTCATTATATGATACGGTTTGTTTTAGAATAAATATGACTGAAACACAATATATTGGATCATGTAACGCATGACCCATTTTCAACTGCATACACGGAGTTGTGATATATATAAAGATCGACCATTTATATCTTAAAATAGTCAATTTAAAACTGACCAACCTTGCACAAAAAACAACAACAGGCATTTTGTATTTCTAACACCGTTTATGTCAATATTACAAATAAATTACCAGTATTTACAGTTTTTGTTTAAAACCTGCAGGTTGATAAGCTGAAATTCTATGGGATCGCTCGTGAGTCCATAAACAACATGCAGTGGGAAGGTCATATATCATAAGGACCCCATAACAGTTTTCCATATGCAACACATTTTAAACTTAAATAAAATACAAAACAATTCCGGAGATGGAACACCACACATTATGTCAGTACATCTTGTATATTATGTGTAATGTCATGTTAAGTAAAGTGTTATGTATTTTTAACATAAACAAATGCATTAGTATATATTAAATCATAGACCCAAGTCGTCCATTGTATCAACTTATAATAATAAGAATAGGTATACAAGTCGAACCGGATATGTAGTTTTCACAGAACACAGTCAACAAAAAACATTAATTAAAGCAACCAACAAGTTCAGTGTTAAAAAGAAGCATTACAAACATAAAAGGGTTGGCACTAGGGCAACCGTCATGGACCGGTTAATGGCAGAAAGGCCGCTGGAGGTTTAAACCAGGCTCAAGGGTACACGAAACCTCATTATTGCCCTATGTTTAATAACACCTTGTAATATTTGTATATATAAAGCTATAAAAAGCAAATAAAACACATGTGATTAAGAGTATACTCCTAAACGGCTACGAAGTGTAGGCAAAGGATGCCAAAGTACTGGCAAATACTCTTAATCACATATGTGTTATTTGCTTTTTATGGCTATATATACACGCCTGGTTCGATCCATAACCAAAAGGAGAACAAAGAAATTTGAGCGAAAGCCACTTCCGAGAAGGAGCGAAAGCGCGATTGTCATCAACAAACGTGAGTATGATCTACTTTTATTTATTTTAGCAAGAACAACAGATTTCGGGGAATATGGGTCCGTGTAGGTATATTTATTCTTCATGTAGAATACAATTTCGCCTTTTTAAAAGGGTAAATTATAGCGGGTAGAACTTTTATCCTGTCGATAGTTGGTGCAGGTTTTTCCACGATTCACACTTTCAACTTTCTTTTGGACCCTATTTGCACTCAAAAAGTATTTCGATGGTGAATATTACTCGAATACCGCCCATAAATTGCTTATGCCCTAAATTTGAATGTTGAAGTTTCAATTTGAGTGATTTATGGTCAATTTTCTCGAGGTTGGGGAGCGAACGAGCTGAGGGTAAAGCGAACGTCAAGGAGGTAGAGCGGTTTGGTTTCGTCCTTTTTGCGTATTTGTTAATAATGGGGGTTTATGGAAGACACTGAGGCCGAAGTGAAACTTAAATTCACAGTGGTTAGTACATATTCACGAAGAATACGTCATATTGTACAATATTCCCCGTCAGCTAGCATGTCAATTACCAATGCAAATTCTACACTACATATGTATGTGCACAGGGATAGTGACTAACAAACGTCTACAGCATGCCACAGACACAACAGTGAAATTATATTTATATTTATTATTCACATGCCTTCAAAAATGCCACATATTGCATACAGTTATGTGTATGTGTCTAAATATACATATAGGTTGCGAAATGCTGA